>JADBJO010002083.1:325000-337500 GCA_016801955.1 Conus betulinus
GTCTGTTCACCTGTATTGTCTGTTCACCTGTTCACCTGCATTGTCTGTTCACCTGCATTGTCTGTTCACCTGCATTGTCTGTTCAACTGTTCACTTGCATTGTCTGTTCACCTGTTCACCTGCATTGTCTGTTCACCTGCATGGTCTGTTCACCTGCATTGTCTGTTCACCTGCATTGTGTGTTCACTTGCATTGTCTGTTCATCTGCATTGTCTGTTCACCTGCATTGTCTGTTCAACTGTTCACCTGCATTGTCTGTTCACCTGCATTGTCTGTTCACCTGCATTGTCTGTACACCTGCATTGTCTGTTCAACTGTTCACTTGCATTGTCTGTTCACCTGCATCGTCTGTTCACCTGCATTGTCAGTTCGCCTGCACTCTCCTCCTCGCCCCACACTCTTCACCACTTCCCCCCCCCCCCCCCCCCCCTCCCCCACCCCGTCCCCCCGCTTTTATACATGCTTGTCCTTGCCTCTAACAGATCTGAACATGAAAACTGTTTTCATGCAAAAAGATGGAGTAAAAACGGATTTGGAAGAACATCGAGCATTGATGTAGCTGGAGGGGAGGAGAATGAATAATCATGAAAGCACGTTCAAAGATAACGGCCGTGTGTCGTGTAGCCTACAGATCTATGCGCCGGCAAGATGGAGTTTGTATCTCTGCCCTGCACCTCCAACGACAACAATATCAATAATAATAATAATAATGATCGTCATCATCATCATCCTTACCATCATCGTCATCATCATGATCATCATCCATCATCATCCACACACGAGCACAAAATCCATTTCCCTTCAGAGCACGGGAAACTTAAAAAAAAAAAAAAATCCAAAAACGAATAACACACACACACACACCACACACACACACACACACACACACACACACACATATACACACACGCGCGCGCGTCCTGAAGCCATGAACGAAAAATCACGCTTATTGATAGTACGCATTGACGCTATTAATCTGTCTACAAACAAAACATCTGTAAGTCAGTAAGAAACGAAATATTTTTCTGTGAGCTTTACTTGTTAATGCTAGAAGGAAAAAAAAGAAAAAAAAAAAAAAAAAAAAAAAAAAAAACGTAAGTGCATTTTGCGGCTAAATTTAGTTCCTGAACTCGAAGTACTCATAATTATTTAATGACTGCAGTAAGCGACATAGTGTGTTTACAATTGTACTTTTCCTGCACCTCTCTATGAATTTTTTGTTTTTTGTTTTTTTTGTTTTTGGATTTTGTTTTTTTTTTTTGTTTTGTTTTCTCAGATATTCTGTAAGCCCTGTACTCAGACAAAGAAATGAGAGGGTTTTTTTTTTTCAATGACTTTATGACAAACGATGACGGAACTTGATACTGCGGGAATCCTTTTTTTTTTTTTTTTTATATAGAATGCGTTGCATGCGGGAAGGTACTCATTACTATCTGAACAGTTCATCCTAAGATTGGCACTTTGTCAAATATTCAAGTTAAAAAAAAAAATCAACAATAATTACATTCGGTCCTTAAAATCTCACCCGCACAAAAATGATTTCATATATGACAAATGGAGATTTTTTTTCCCCCAAACGAGAAAAAAAAAAACCACTTAGAAATAGTGAACAAATTCAATGAAAATATCAAAATAAATAGTGAACAAATTCAATGAAAATATCCAAATAAAGCGAACGATCCCACACATCACATCAGCCTGAACTTACATGTTGAATTTGGAAAGGAGAGATTGATATAAATAAACTCGAAGGTCTTTTGCATGAGCAAAAAAGCAGAATTACTGCGCCGCCAAACAAAGGAAATAAACAAACGACAAAACATATAACGCGTTTCGGCCTCTTGGGGCCTCTTCAGGCAAGACATTCAAGACCATGAAAATAAAGGACGAACAGTTACTTTTCTCTTCGACCTGGGTATAACGTTTGGTCATGTTTTTATTCCTAACTTCAGTGTTTTAAACAAGGATGATGATTTCACCACTTAGTAAATCAGTTAAATGAATTAATTTATTGACATCAGTTGATATTTCATCAGTTCATTTGTTTAGTGATTACTGGATCGGTTTTATACATTCAAAAACTGCTTTTCATTTGCTTATAAGAGTTTGTTTACCTAACATTTATTTGGTTCATTCATTTCTTTAAAATGGATTTACTTATACTTATTTGGTTGTTTGTTTATGACAACACACACACACACACACACACACACACACACACACACACACACACACACACACACACACACACACACACACACACACACAGCGTTTGAGAGTTGTACAACCCAGACGTAAAATAGAGTAGTTAATGTAGAGTGTCTTGGAATCGACTCATGTTGTTTGTAGCCCAGCCAACCACGCAGGCCGTGTCAGATTAGTACAGTCCTGTTTGAAAGGGAAAGAAGCCTGTGCACAGCTGAACAAAAAGAAAAAAGACAAGTGCGGAGCCAAGAAAGGTTAAAAAACTGAGGTCAGGGTGCCTAGCAAAAAAATGAAATGAAATAAAATACATAAACAAAAAAGAAAAGAAAACAAAGATAAAGTAAAAAAAAAATGGCAGAACTGTAAAAAAAACGGATAGGGGAAGGGGGGTCGGGAGAGGCGGGAGTGGGTGGGTGGGAAGTATCTAGGCTGATTACTACGCATATATATATATATATATATATATATATATATATATATATATACTTTTCTTTTTGAAAAGGGGATGGAGGGTGGAGAGGATGGGGGTTACGCGCCCACACACACACACAACACACACACACACACACACACACACACACACACACACATCAACCCCCCATACACACAGATCACATAAACTAAAACACCAAGGGACCCCCCCCCCCCCCCCCCCCCCTTTTTTTTTTCCCTTTCCTTTTATTTAAATCTTTGCCGAGTCGTTTAACGTAATGAAGGAAGAATTGTTAGCTAGCACACATATTTTCTCCCCTCTACTAAATTGTTCAGCACACACACAGACACAGACAACACACACACACACACACACACACACACACACACACACACACACACACACACACACACACACACACACACACACACACACACATGTGATGGCTTGATGTAAAAAAGCAATGATGTGCTTATTCAATGTCCCATCAGTAAATAAAATTTTGACTTGACTTGACTTCACACACACACACACACACACACACACACACACACACACACACACACTGAAACCTATTTATTGTGAGATTAACTCATGGTTGTAATGACAACACACACACACACACACACACACACACACACACACACACACACACACACAGGGACCACATCACACACACACACACACACACACACACACACACACACACACACACACACACACACACACACAGGGACCACATCACACACACACACACACACACACACACACATGGACCACATCACACACACACACACACACACACACACACACACACACACACACACAGGGACCATATCACACACACACACACACACGCACACACACGCACACACACGCGCGCACACACACACACACACACACACACACACACACACACACACACTCCCTCCTAATCACCCTCTTTCTCTCCTCTCTCTCTACAGGCGACAACGGCAGTGGAGTGGCCGTAGAGGGTGTGGGAGTGGGAGGAGGAGTGGGAGGATGTGGAGGCAAGGATGGAGGAGGAGGAGCAGGAGGAGCAGGAGGAGGAGGAGGAGGAGGAGGCAAGAGGAGGAGGACGAGGACCAACTTCACAGGGTGGCAGTTGGAACAGCTGGAGGCGGCCTTCCAGGACTCGCACTACCCTGACGTCTTCATGCGGGAGGCTCTCGCCCTCAAGCTGGACCTCGTGGAGTCACGAGTGCAGGTACAGCTATTGACTGGGTGTTGTTGTTGTTGTTGTTGGTGGTGGTTGTGGTGGGATGTGTGTGTGTGTGTGTGTTTATGCGTGTGTGTGTGTGTGTGAGAGAGAGAGAGAGAGAGAGAGAGAGTGTGTGTGTGTGTGTGAGAGAGAGAGAGAGAGAGAGAGAGAGAGAAAGTGCAATCGTGTGTGTGTGTGTGTGTGGTGTGTGTGTGTGTGAGAGAGAGAGAGAGAGAGAGAGAGAGAGAGTCGTGTGTGCGTGTGTGTGTGTGTGTGTGTGTGTGTGTGTGAGAGAGAGAGAGAGAGAGAGAGAGAGAGAGAGTGCAGTTGTGTGTGTGTGTGTGTGTGTGTGTGTGTGTGTGTGTGTGTGTGTGTGTGTGCCCTGAGTGCAGTTAAAGCTATTGACTTGTGTTGTTCTTGTTATTGTTGGTGGTGGTGGTGGTGGTGGTGATGGTGGTGATGGAGATGGTGGTCGTGTGTGTGTGTGTGATCCATCCCACCGACACAAGACAACCTATTCTTTCTATGGACCATAAAAGATAGGTTTGTTTGTTTATTTGTCAGATTGTTTGTTACTTTTTTTTCGATGCCTTGAACCTCCGCCTAACGTCTGCCCAGAAAAAAAAAATACTTGAAGGGATGGAAGTTTGTGCATAATGCGGACTCCGAAGCGTGCTCTTTTGTCTCGTAGACTTTTGCCCTGACGTCACTCTTTGTCACTGTGGTGTGGGGTACATTTGCATGTTCAATCATTCCTGCTTGTAGCCTCCCAGTATAAATTCTTATTGCCATCAAAACACACACACACACACGCGCGCGCATGCACGCACTCGAAAATCCTTGGGCGAAAACCCACGGCGAGTAACCCAGGATCAAACAAGTTACCAAAGCTTTAGCCAACAAGCCGAACCACCCCCCCCCCCCTCCCCGCTCCCTTACCCTCTTCTCTCCCGGCACTCGCTCTTAAAGAAATCTGTGAAGTCTCATGGAGCTCTGTAGGAGCTTATTAATTCAGATCATCTTGGCAATTTCTGCGTGAAACAAAGTGATAATTTATTATATAAGGGGAAGGGGTGGGGGAGGGGGGCGGGGTTGGAAAGGGGGGGAAGGTTACGTAAAAAGACGACGACGTCGCTTCTTAATTACCTCTTTTCTGACGTCTTTGCCCTGATATTGCGGTATAAATAACGTGATAGCCGCGAAAACAGATAACAGCGACGTAAAAACAAAAAAAACCTTAGCGGAAAATCCATAGAGGCGGGGAGGGGGTAGTCCTGGGTGGTCGAAACCCCCACACCTGTAATCTCCTATCCCCTTAAAAAACAAAATATATATATATAATTATAAACAAAAGCTTGCTCTTATGTCTCAGATTGTAGAAATAGAGGGTGTTAAGCCTTCATATCTGCAGTGGTAGATGATTCTGCCTAACTGACAGTATGTGCTTGAATGGGTGAATGGGGAATAAATGAATGCTTCTCAAAATGAACCTTCAGCAAGTTTATAGTCTCCAAGAGGGAGACCATCTCCAATGGGGAGGAAGCTCACTAACTTCTGGTCAGATACCGATATTTCGAAACCCTGTTGTTTTTCTCCTCAGTGACCGCGGAAAGTGGTAATTTCACTCCTCTGCCTTTTCGGTTTTAAGAAGAACTATACCAGAAAAAGGCTGGTGTGCAATACCATAGTATGTATGTTGAGTTTTCAAAAAACTAACTAAAGGTGCCACCTAAGAAGCAAAAGAAAATCATGAAAGAGCAAAACAAGCTACATTTTCTTGTGAAAAGTAGAAAATATAGAAAGATAAGCTCTTAAGACACAAGTGCTGAGGGCCAGTTCTTGGAATGAATCCGCAAGGGACTAATTACAATAGAACAATAAATTCCAAGGATAAGTACCAAGCACCGTTCCAGATTTACACATGCATATTAGTGACTAAATCCCTCGTTATTCGTTATTTTCAGAGAGGCCATCCATGTACCCTCCTATCCCCTTTAAAAAAAAAAAAAGAAAAAAAAAAAAAGAAAAAAAGAAAAAATATATATATATAGAATATATATATATAGAATAGGAATAGAAGCGGAGTGGTGGGGGTCGCTCCTTAAGCCCCCCCCTCCCCCCCCCCACCCCCCACTCTCCCAGTTCAGATACTATATCACTCCGCACCATACCCTCTCCCTTAGTACTTGATCTACCCATAAAACAGGTAGCCATGGCTACCGTGCATACGCACCGGTGTTATTGCGTGGTCAAGTGATTGATTTGAAGAAAACAAGTGTCGGCTGCCGGGATTTTGGAAACAGGTGCCCCAATCTGTTTTCACTGCCCACGGCTTATCGGGGTCTTGAGGTAGTTAACAAATGTTTGTGTTATGTACTGTCTTCACAACATAAAACAACGGTGAAAATGATTATTTGCTACGTCAACATCATTTTCACTTCTTAATTATCTTTTTCTTCACACACACACACACACACACGCACGCACGCACGCACGCACGCACGCACACACACACACACACACACACACACACACACACACACACACACACACACACACTTGATTCATTGTTTACCATTTATAGGCTGACTGTGACAATTCTATTTACATACACATCTTAATAACTGATTTATTGATTAACGTTTTCGGGATAACAATTACTTGTATATTGATCGTGAAAGCAATAACTGATCTTTTGTCGATAATCGACTCCCGTAGTATCAGGATCAGGATTCACGTGCAGGCGATAGCGGATTCACTGTCCGTCAACCTCAAGCGAATAGTTGGTGTAAACACACCCTTGTTTGTTGTGCCGTAGTCTGCACGTGAGAAATGGTCAGGATCTATGCGCTCATGGTGAAACCCTGTCCTGATCACGGTTGTCAAGTTATTTTGGCGTATGGACAAACCAACAACACACAGACACACACAGACACACAGACACACACACACACACACACACACACACACACACACACACACACACACACACACACACAAAGGAAGACCGAAAGCGATTTACTCTAAGGCAACAACAACAACAACAACAACAACAACAACAACAACAACACACACACACACACACACACACACACACACACACACACACACACACAGGAAGACCGAAAGCGATTTACTCTAAGACAACAACAACAACAACAACAACAACACACACAAACACACACACACACACACACACACACACACACACACACACACACACACAAACACACACACACAAAGGAAGACCGAAAGCGATTTACTCTAAGACACAACAACAACAACAACAACAAAACACACACACACACACACACACACACACACACACACACACACACACACACACACACACACATACAGAGAGAGGAAGACCGAAAGCGATTTACTCTAAGACAACAACAACAACAAAACACACACAACACACACACACACACACACACACACACACACACACAGGAAGACCGAAAGCGATTTACTCTAAGACAACAACAACAACAACAAACACACACACACACACACACACACACACACACACACACACACACACACACACACACACACACACAAAGGAAGACCGAAAGCGATTTACTCTAAGACAACAACAACAACACAAACACACACACACACACACACACACACACACACACACACACACAAAGGAAGACCGAAGGCGATTTACTCTAAGACAACACAACAACACACACACACACACACACACACACACACACACACACACACACACACACACACACACACACACACACACACACAACCAAAAACCATAAAACAAAACGAAAAGCAGCCCTAAGATGTATCTGTTTTGAGAAGTTTTCTGTTGACCTATGCTGTAATTAGGTGCATAGTGAAGATGGGTATAGGGAGAACGGGAGCGGGTGGGGGGGGGGGGGGGGGGGGGGGGCGCTGTAGGCAGCGGTGGGGTCGGGGGCAGGGGGAAGGGGGAAGCAGTAGTTCCGGATACGTGGTTTACTCTCTGAATGGACGATCTTTCAGTTGGTAATGCAAGATACAGCGTTTTCTAGAGGATACTACTACTAATCATCATTTTGTTATTTTGTGTGTTGTTATTGTTATTATTTTTATTATTGCTATTATTATCATTATTATTGTCATCATCATCATTATTATTATTGTTGTTATTATCATTAATAGTATTATCGTCGTCATTATTATCAATATTATCATTGTCGTTAGCATTACTACTACTTCTGCTACTACTGCCACTACTACCACTATATTACTACTACTACTACTACTACTACTACTACTACTACTACCACTACTACTACTACCACTACTACTACTACCACCACTACTACTACTTCCACTACACTACTGCTGCTGCTACTACTACTACTACACGCTGGACCATTCTTAAGTCTTTATTTCGATCGCTTGATCCATTGAGTCAGACTTGTGTGGCCTGAAGAATTAACCCTGTCTGTCCACTACCACTGCTCGACCTACTCCGCAGTAGACCGAGTGCCTGATTCAGACCAGGGGAGGCAAATGTGGCGGACAGACAGCGATGAGCTCCGCTTGCTATAATGCCGTGCTCTCAACATGGTGAACCTTCAAGCAGGTCGCTGACTCTCCGGTCATGAGGCAATGGACCTTTAACCTTTTTAAGCTGATCGTTGGCCAAGATTTCTTCGAGTTTCAACTGAAGTTTGACACAGAAGAATTCTACCTACTCGTAAAGCTCTATTTGTTCGGAGCAATGGGCACGTAACTGTCGGGAGCAAGGGTTACCTTTCTTGTTTTATTATCTGTTTTGTTGATTTGCTGTGGAACGGCACGGTCAGCGTTGAGGTAAAGACGTGTCCACTTGCTCCCTTCATAAGGGGCTGAGGCCTAACTGAATGAAATTATTTGTATTTGTATTCTCTCTCTGTGTCTGTCTTTGTCTCTGTCTCTGTCTCCATTATTACTATCATTATCATTGTTGTTGCTATTATTATTATTATATTATTATTATCATTATCGTCGTTATTGTTATTATTATTTTTGTTTATTATCAAGGCGTAAACGAATAAAATAAACCATCATTCATTCATTCTCTCTCTCTGTCTCTGTCTCTCTCTCTCTGTCTCTCTCTCTGTCTCTGTCTGTCTCTCTGTCTGTCTGTCTGTCTCTCTCTCTCTCTCTCTCTCTCTCTCTATCTCTCTCTTTCTCTCTCTCTCTCTCTCTCGTTCAGCAATAACTGTGCCTTGTCAGCTAACAAAAATAGAAACGCTGCGTTCAGTGTCCATGCAAAACTGTATAAGCATTGTATGATGTCTGCTATTAATGAATATGTTAGGAATCTTGATTTTTTAATTTTAATCCATCTCTCTCTTATCTCCCCCCCTCCCCCCCCCCCCCCCCCCCCCCCTCTTTCTCTCTCTCATTGCCCGCCATCTTCTAAATATTGGCGCTAAAATTTCTTATCAATTTGTATTTGACAGCGTTCCTACCCATGACACAAGGGCTACCATGCTGTTGTCTTGAAAGGTTGTATTTGAAGGTTCTCGTCCCACTCCCTCCCTCCCTCCCTCCCTCTCTTCACTGAATTCCCAGCTTTTTCAGAATCACACTCGCGAGATTATAGGCAACATACACATCTCGTAAATTGTTCTGATCCCTTGGCATCATCCAAGCAAAGCGATGCATATGACGTTACATATTATGCCCCACCCCAAGCACGATTTAAAAAAAAAACAAAACAAAACACAAAACAACAACAACAACAAAAACCTGCCGACTTTGTTTACGCGAAAGAAAGTGATTCAGTTCATGGGATTTGTATATACATAAACTTTTCCACACAAAAATTTCTGAGTGAACAATGCAATGTAGGGTCAATGTTTTTAGTTTGTTTTTTTTTAAAAAGAAAGAACTTTTGCACCCAAACCCTCTTATTAACTCCTCAATGTAGCATTGGTGAGTCGAGTCAGAGTGTTGGGACTTGCATGATGTGAGACACATAAACATTTACAGCAGACTCCATGAAAACCTTGTGCAGAGATGTCCCACCTGATGTGCTCTTTGAATTTCTGAAAAAGATCAGCATTTTTTCATCTGAACGAAGATTTCACAGAAAAAAAAAAAATTTAACAAAGTTTCCAGTGTGTTTTTAGGTGTATTTTAAAGGGTTGTGTAAATGAGTTTTTTTGTTTTGTTTTTCTTCGTGTTTTGTTTGTTTGTTTTCGTATTTTCTTTTTTTTTTAATGGCTTTTGAGTTTACTTCAACGCGGTGACAGCCCTTAGCGGTCGGCCGGGCTGCAGGCAACATTACCGTACCGTTGTAACCCAGCTGTCCACGAAGGCCCTACTGGGGCTGTGCGTCTTGTGACAGAGAAAAAGGAAAAACGGACAAACATTACAGAGGGACTGTCTCCGCTGGGGTTGTAGTTGTTTTACTTTGGGGCATTTGGCAACAAGATGGGTCAGCGAGGACTATAGACATTGAAGCAACGCATCTCTTTCCCAGACATTTCTGCCATCCACGCCCGGAGAGGACAAAACATGAAACTGATTCTGTGATTAGATCGATAAGTGTCCGAGGAAAACGTCTTGCCGCGCGGAAAGCAAATTAACCGCTGTAACGTGTTCCAGGGGCGGATCGCTGGTCAAAGGGAGAAGGCAATGGGACGAGTCCATTTTCTTTCAAGATTAGAGGTGTGCGGTGACCGACAGGGTGTTGAGGATGGGGAATGGAGGGCTGGGGGGTGTGGGGAGACAAACAGTGACAGACATACTGAGATGGTGAGGAGGGGAGACACGGTGAATAATAACCAAGGAGCGTGCTATGTGAATGGGTACCCCAAGCAGCGTCAGTTTAGCGTTATAGGTATGTAACTGGTTTAGCAAGGGAATGAAAAAAAAATTACCTTGTTTGTATATGATAAAATACACTCGTCAAAACAAAAAGTTTCGTTCAGCAGGAGTCGGGGTTAATGTTTTTTTTTTTTTCTTCTTTTTCTTTTTTTTTTTTTTTTTTTTTTTTTTTGAAACGTTTTTTGAGGTGTGTGGGGGAGTAGCAGGGATGGGGGTTGGGGTGGGGGAATCGGACGGGAGGGTGGGTGGTAGAGGAGGTAGGGATGAGGAAGGCGCTATCGAACTGTCCTGTCCCGTGATTTGTGTGAAATGTATGCTCATGACTTGTTTCTATGCTTTCTTTGTTTGTTGTTAATGCTTCGGTTTGTTTTATGTGAAATGCGCTCTCGTTTAAGGTACCTTCAGATTTTTCACTCAGACTAAGGACGAGAGGGAGGGGCGGGGGGGGGGGGGGGGGGGGGGGGCGAGAGCCTTCTCCCTCCCCCCAGCTTTGAGAGAATATATACCTGCCGCTTAAAAAACAAATATCGCGAAACAGATTCAGAATATATTACAGCCAACAGTTAGCAGGAAAGAAGGCTATTTTAGGAGACAGGAATCAGTCTGGAGGTACTTCAGGGGAACACGAGAAAAAGTTACATTCACTCCCAATTATTAGAATAAACTGCAGTAGTGAATATACACAGGTTTATAACAAACATTGATTTGTAAACTGTATATATATCTATATCTATCTATCTATCTATATATATATATATGAACTCTGTGGGCGGTGTTGACAGCTTATTGTTTATCACTACACACACACACACACACACACACACACACACACACACACACACTCACACACACACACATCGAAGTCAGTATTGATAAACGTGGGTTTTAGTTTGATCGTGATACATTGTGCAACGGTGTGCGGTAATTAGAGATGAGTATTATTTACGTATTTCTTCATTTTTAGGTTTCTACTAAACAAATACGTTTTCGTCCCAATTAAGAACAATGTTGTCCAGTGAAGCTTTTGAGGTTAGATGTTTAGCGGGGAACATGTGTACAGGGTAGCTCCCTCGCCTTTCCAAAGCCGGGCCGGACCGACTCCAGCCTCACAAGCGCATGAGCAGACGCTGATTCTGTGTCTCCACTGACTGCTCAATATGATAGAAGTTGTCGGCGAGGCTCAGATTCGCGCTTTTTCATTTTTCTCCTTCTAGGGTGTAGAGACACTGTCGCAGCAACAAAAAAACAACACACACAAACACACACACACACACACACACACACACACACACACACACACACACACACACACGCATCGTGGTGTCATTTTGCCATGCCAACTCTTTCAACTCGCTTTAAAATTTCTTTTTTTAAGTTCTGCGTGGAATGTGAGTTAAAGAAATTTGGACATCTTTTCGAGACCAACTTTTATCAAAGCATGAGAAAAAAAAAATCCGTTGCTTGCTCGCTTCAAATTTTAGACCAAAGCCTTCTTTTGTCGTTGAACATTCCGTGTGTGTGTGTGTGTGTGTGTGTGTGTGTGTTGTGTTGTGTTGTGTTGTGTTGTGCTGTGTTGTGTTGTGTTGTGTTGTATGTCCACAGCAGCGAGAAAAAAGGCGGCGATGGCCCGGCGCCAAAATTCAATGTCATCGGGTGACGGGAAACAAGTTAGGGTGAGGAGTAGGGACAGGGGGTGGTGGGTGGGATGGGAATGGAAGCATATTTTGAAAATCGAATGTTTTTCTTTTCTCACTTCACGCCTCACTTTCAGTAAGTCTTCTGTAAAGATATCGAGCTTAAGTT
>JADBJO010002084.1:0-7500 GCA_016801955.1 Conus betulinus
GCTGTATTCCACACCATACACCTTCAGGCTGTATTCAACACTATACACCTTCAGGTTGTATTTCAACACTACACACCTTCAGGCTGTATTCCACACTATACACCTTCAGGCTGTATTCCACACTATACACCATCAGGCTGTATTCCTCACTATACACCTTCAGGCTGCATTCCATACCCATACACCTTCAGGCTTTATTCCACACTACACACCTTCAAAATGTATTCCCACTATACACCCATCAGGCTGTATTCCTCCACTATATACACCGTCAGGCTGTATACCACACTATACAACCTCAGGCTGTATTCCACACTATACACCATCAGGTGTATTCCACACTATACACCCTCAGGCTGTATTCCACACTATAGACCTTCAGGCTGTATTCCACACTACACACCCTTCAAAACGTATTCCACACTATACACCTTCAGGCTGTATTCCGCACTATACACCTTCAGGTTGTATTCTAAAGTATACACCTTCAAACTGTATTACATACTATACACCTTCAGGGCTGTATTCCACATTATACACCTTCAGGCTGTATTCTAAACCATACACTTTCAGGTTGTATTCAACACTCTACACATGCAGGCTGTATTCCACACTATACATCTTCAAAACGTATTCCACACAATACATATCGAGTCTGTATTCCACACTACACACCTTCAGGCTGTATTCCTCACTATAGACCTTCAGGCTGTATTCCTCACTATAAACCCTTCAGGCTGCATTCCACACCATGCACCTTCAGGCTGCATTCCACACTATACACCATCAGCTTCATTCCACACTATACACCATCAGGCTGCATTCCACGCCATACACCTTCAGGCTGCATTCCACACCATGCACCTTCAGGCTGCATTCTACACTATACATCTCCAGGCTTTATTCCACACTATACACCTTCAGGCTATATTCATCACTATACACCTTCAGGCTGTATTCCACACTATACACCTTTAGGCTATATTCATCACTATACACCTTCAGGCTGTATTCATCAATATACACCTTCGGGCTGTATTCCACACCATACACCTTCAGGCTGTATTCATCAGTATACACCTTCAGGCTGTATTCCCACACATACACCTTCAGCCTGCATTCCTCATCATACATCTTCAGGCTGTATTCCACACTATACACCTTCAGGCTGCATTTCACGCTATATATACCTTCAGCCTGTATTCCCACACTACACACCTTCAGGCTGTATTTCCACACTATACACCTTCAGACTGTATTCCACACTATACACCTTCAGGCTGTATTCCACACTATACACCTTCAGTCTTTATTCCACTCTATAAACCTTCAGGCTGTATTCCACACTGACAGAATACGCTGAAAACATGTCTGTACAGAAACGCCGACTGCTAATTCCCGTGGGCTAAAACAGTCAAAACCGTAAGTATAAAGTGTTATTTTCCAGAAACTCCTAAAGATACCGCACACTTGCAACGTCACGGTCAGGCTGCAGTTAAAAAAAACGAACAAGAACGGTAACTGCTTCCATGCTGCAGCTTGCTGCGGCGACAAACTATCCCCCGTCAAAGCTTTCGCTGTGAGAACGTAAAACTCACCCCATTCCGGGAACTGTTTCTTTCATGATGAAATATATGAATCAGACGCCCACTCCGAAGGAATCGCTGCTGACGACAGACACCAAGCCGCCTAGCAGATATGCCAACACGGAGTACACGGAACAAACAATGAATACCCCCCCTCCCCCTCCCGCGCTTGAAAAAACAAACAAACAAACAACAACAAAATATTTACCCGTTTCCTAGCTTGCCCATGTATCTTGTGCCAGACACAAATGCACACAGAATCAACAACAACTGGAGAAACGAACAACACGTACAAACATTTCTTCAAGACTGGTATAGCCTTTTTGATCTTGAATATAGTCAGACAAACACAGAACTGATATTCTTTTTGAAATTAAGCATCTATTACATTGTTTACTTTCCCGAGGTATAGCAGTTGATTTTTTGCTGGGTTCCTTCACATTGTGGCTTAAAAGGCTTAAGATTAGCAGACAAATTGGCAAAGCAGGGAGCTTGTAGAATTTTTGAAACACCTTTCAACAAAGTCTTAAATTTTTCTCCGCATGAATTAATCCAGCGATTGGAAAAGAATATGCGGAAGAAACATCTTAATGAGAAAACACAGGGACGATTAGTAACAGATACAGGTAAGCTCATTCTGCGTGGCGCGAAAGAAAATCTGAAAGGGACGGAGGTGGGGGTGGGTGGGGTGGGGGTGGGGGATAAAGAATAAATAACGAACAAGTAGGGTAAGTCTTTCTCCACTGAATAATTACCGCATGCCGTCGCGTGATTAATGAGTAAACTAACGTCAAACAGACGGTTTGCATTCAGCATAATAGCTTTTAGCTACAATTTAAGACATTACAGAATTACAATTATTACGTCTCTACCTTACAACGGGGTAAAAGTAGGCTACATAAATTAAAAAAAAATCCAAAACATTAATTATTCTCTCTCCCTCTCTGTGCTTAGGAAGAAACTGATAAAAAAAAATACAACAAAACAACAACAAAAAACCACACAAACACACACACAAAATGATGGAGAATAGGAGCCGGCATGGGCCACGGGAGGTAACTCAAGATTTTCTCAGAGAGAAGTCTGTAAGCTCCCCTGACATGCTCAGCATGAGCGACTCGCGCTGCTTTCCCGCGTGGTTTTTACGATTCAACAATAATGCATTCCCGTGAACTTCTGCATCTCTCTCTCTCTCTCTCTCTCTCTCTCTCTCTCTCTCTCTCTCTCTCTCTCTCTCTCTCTCTCTCCTCTCCCTTCTCTCAGCCACCACCCCTCTCTGTGCCCTTCTCATTTTCTCTTGCCTCCCCCCCTCTCCCCTCTTGCCAACAGCCCCCCACCTCCATCTTCAACTCCCCCCCCCCCCCCCCCCACCTAAGTCCAAATCTTTGCCAAGTCATTATTATGAAGACAGTTGAGTTTGTTTGCCTCCGCTTGTTCTATACACCTTCAGGCTGTATTCCTCACTATACACCTTCAGGCTGTATTCCACACTATACACCTCCAGGCTGTATTCCACACTATACACCTTCAGGCTGCATTCCACACTATACACTTTCAGGCTGTATTCCACACTATTACACCTTCAGGCTGCATTCCACACTATACACCTTCAGGCTGTATTTCACACACTATACACCTTCACTGTATTCCACACTATACTCCTTCAAGTTGTATTCTACACTATACACCTTCAGGCTGTGTTCCACACTAGATACCTTTTTGGTGTATTCCACACTATACACCTTCAGTCTTTATTCCACTTGTTACTACTCCTTCAGGCTGTATTCCACACTGACAGAATACGCTGAAACACGTCTGTACAGAACTGCCGACTGCTAATTCCCGTGGCTAAAACAGTCAAACCGTAAGTATAAAGTGTTATTTTCCAGAAACTCCTAAAGATACCGCACACTTGCAACGTCACGGTCGGGCTGCAGTTAAAAAAAACGAACAAGAACGGTAACTGCTTCCATGCTGCAGCTTGCTGCGGCGACAAACTAGTCCCCGTCAAAGCTTTCGCTGTGAGAACGTAAAACTCACCCATTCCGGGAACTGTTTCTTTCATGATGAAATATGTGAATCAGACGCCCACTCCGAAGGAATCGCTGCTGACGACAGACACCAAACCGCCTAGCAGATATGCCAACACGGAGTACACGGAACAAACAATGAATACCCCCCCCTCCCCCTCCCGCGCTTGAAAACAAACAAACAAGCAAACAACAACAACAACAAATATTTACCCCGTTCCTAGCTTGCCCATGTATCTTGTGCCAGACACAAATGCACACAGAATCAACAACAACTGGAGAAACGAACAACACGTACAAACATTTCTTCAAGACTGGCATAGCCTTTTTGATCTTGAATATAGTCAGACAAACACAGGGACGATTAGCAACAGATACAGGTAAGCTCATTCTGCGTGGCGCGAAAGAAAATCTGAAAGGGACGGAGGTGGGGGGGGTGGGTGGGGTGGGGGTGGGGGATAAAGAATAAATAACGAACAAGTAGGGTAAGTCTTTCTCCCATTGAATAATTACAGTATGCCGTCGCGTGATTAATGAGTAAACTAACGTCAAACAGACGGTTTGCATTCAGCATAATAGCTTTTAGCTACAATTTAAGACATTACAGAATTACAATTATTACGTCTCTACCTTACAACGGGGTAAAAGTAGGCTACATAAATTAAAAAAAAAAAATCCCAAAACATTATTCTTCTCTCTCCCTCTCTGTGCTTAGGAAGAAACTGATAAAAAAAATACAACAAAAACAACAACAAAAACACACACACACACACACAAAATGATGGAGAATAGGAGCCGGGCATGGGCCACGGGAGGTAACTCAAGATTTTCTCAGAGAGAAGTCTGTAAGCTCCCCACGACATGCTCAGCATGAGCGACTCGCGCTGCTTTCCCGCGTGGTTTCTTCGATTCAACAATAATGCAGTCCTGTGAACTTCTGCATCTCTCTCTCTCTCTCTCTCTCTCTCTCTCTCTCTCTCTCTCTGTGCCCTCTTATTTTCTTTCTCCCCCCCCCCCCCCCCTCTCCCTCTTGCCAACAGCCCCCCACCTCCATCTTCAACTGCCCCCCCCCCCCCCCCCCCCCCCCCCCCCCACCTAAGTCCAAATCTTTGCCAAGTCATTATTATGAAGACAGTTAGTTGTTTGCCTCCGCTTGTTTCTCTACATCTTCAGGCTGTATTCCTCACTATACACCTTCAGGCTGCATTCCACATTATACACCTTCAGGCTGTATTCCACACTATACACCTGCAGGCTGCATTCCACACTATACACCTTCAGGCTGCATTCCACACAATACACCTTCAGGCTGTATTCCTCACTATACACCTTCAGGCTGTATTCCACACTATACACCTTCAGGCTGTATTCCACACTATACACCTTCAGGCTGTATTCCACACTATACACCTTCAGGCTGCATTCCACACTATACACCTTCAGGCTGTATTTCACACTATACACCCTTCACTGTATTCCACACTATACTCCTTCAAGTTGTATTCCACACTATACACCTTCAGGCTGTATTCCACACTAGATACCTTTTTGGTGTATTCCACACTATACACCTTCAGTCTTTATTCCACTCTATACTCCTTCAGGCTGTATTCCACACTGACAGAATACGCTGAAACACGTCTGTACAGAACTGCCGACTGCTAATTCCCGTGGGCTAAAACAGTCAAACCGTAAGTATAAAGTGTTATTTTTCTAGAAACTCCTAAAGATACCGCACACTTGCAACGTCACGGTCGGGCTGCAGTTAAAAAAAACGAACAAGAACGGTAACTGCTTCCATGCTGCAGCTTGCTGCGGCGACAAACTAGTCCCCGTCAAAGCTTTCGCTGTGAGAACGTAAAACTCTCACCCATTCCGGGAACTGTTTCTTTCATGATGAAAATATATGAATCAGACGCCCACTCCGAAGGAATCGCTGCTGACGACAGACACCAAGCCGCCTAACAGATATGCCAACACGGAGTACACGGAACAAACAATGAATACCCCCCCCCCCTCCCCCCCCCTCCCGCGCTTGAAAACAACAAACACAACAACAACAAAATATTTACCCGTTCCTAGCTTGCCCATGTATCTTGTGCCAGACACAAATGCACACAGAATCAACAACAACTGGAGAAACGTTAGCAGACAAATTGGCAAAGCAGGGAGCTTGTACAATTTTTGAAAAACCCTTCAACAAAGTCTTAAATTTTTCTCCGCATGAATTGATCCAGCGATTGGAAAAGAATATGCGGAAGAAACATTTTAATGAGAAATTATTCGTTCTGCCATCATGTCCAAGGTATCTAGCCAGATTAATTCATAAATTACGGTTAAATACATGGAATACAAAATATTCACGAGGGTATAGCGTGTATATGTCAGGAGAATATCTCAATTCGTCATCTTTTATTTGAATGCCCTATACTAACCCCAGCTTATAAGGAGAAGAATATTTTTTTATAAATAATTCTGACAATGTTGATAGTGTGTGGTAAATAACCCTTGCTTTTTTTTATATTGCTTTGGTTATTGCTCAGTCCCCAGTTGCAAAACTATTGTGAAAAAAGACATTTGAGGGATAAAGAATAAATAACGAACAAGTAGGGTGACCTCTTCTCCCACTGAATAATTACAGTATGCCGTCGCATGATTAATGAGCAAACTAACGTCAAACAGACGGTTTGCATTCAGCATAATAGCTTTTAGCTACAATTTAAGACATTACAGAATTGCAGTTATTACGTCTCTACCTTACAACGGGTAAAAGTAGGCTACATAAATAAAAAAAAAAATCCCAAAACATTAATTCTTCTCTCTCCCTCTCTGTGCTTAGGAAGAAACTGATAAAAACAAAAACAAAACAAAACAAAAACAAAAACAACAAAAACTGGACACACACACACACACACACACACAAAATGATGGAGAATAGCAGCCGGGCATGGGCCACGGGAGGTAACTCGAGATTTTCTCAGAGAGAAGTGTTTAAGCTCCCCTGACACGCTCAGCGTGAGCGACTCGCGCTGCTTTCCAGCGTGGTTTCCTACGATTCAACAATAATGCAGTCTCATCAACTTCTGCATTCTCTCTACTCTCTCTCTCCCTCTCTCTCTCTCTCCTCTTCTCTCTCGTCTCTCCCTCTCTCTCTCTCTCTGTGCCCCTTCTCATTTTTTCTCTCCCCTCCCTCTCAACCTCCCCCTTGCCAACAGCCCCCACCTCCATCTTCCCCCCCCCCCCCCCCCCCCCCCCCCCCCAAGTCCAAATCTTTGCCAAGTCATTATGAAAGACAGTTGAGTTGTTGGCCTCCGCTTGTTCTGCCGCCCCCCCCCCCCCCCCCCCCCCCGCTTTTAGATTGTTCGTCTTTGTATTTGTCTGACTTTATTTAAGTTTAAAAAGGCTGTGCCAGTCTTGAATAACAGTTTACTCTGTGTTAGTTTTCTAACGGGAGCAAAAAGTTACCCTTCTTGTTTACATATTTATTGTTTTACTGTTCCCTGCCTCACTTCTTTCTCAATAAGGTAATGTTTTGTTTATAGCCCAGCCCGACCCGCGCAAGGCCATATCAGATATGTCACCACGCTGACTATCATGAAAGCATAGAAAAAAAAAAGCTAAATAATGTGAACACAGTTTCGGCTGTAGTTACTGTTTCCCCCCCTTTCCCGGCTGGCAAAGGCTAAGTGATAGGCATGTTGCTTGAAGCACCTTGAATGCGATAGAATTCATCACACACACCCACACACACACACACACAACACACACACACACACAGATGAGAGCGAGGAGATAGAGAGAGAGAGTATAGAGAGAGAGAAACACCATCACACACTAACAAAAATTTATAAGAAAAATATTCTCTCTCTCACCTTCTCTCTCTC
>JADBJO010002084.1:12500-32500 GCA_016801955.1 Conus betulinus
ACGGATGTTGGTCAGTGGTGACGTTTAATCTCATGTTTAGTCGCTCGTGGTCACATCTCATTCCTATGGTTTGGATTGTTCTTTCCAGATCCGCTGTCTTGATTCGTGTGTTTCGTGCGTACAAGGAGATGGCATAAACTAGGGCACGCATGAGCCTGGAGTTGTATTTCATGCATGTAAACTCTAAAAAAAAAAGGGTATCAGTTCCGGCTAGACAATACAGACAAACAGGTTACAGGGCTAAACACAATGCATTTGGACCTCTTGTGTCTTCTTCAGCAAAACCAAACAACATTTAGGACAGTTTGAAACGAAGAACGAGCAACCACTTATCTTCTCATATTCGGCACAAAAATGGATTCCGAGAGAGAGAGAGAGAGAGAGAGAGAGAGAGAGAGAGAGAGAGAGAGAGAGAGAGAGAGAGAGAGAGAGAGACGCTTCAGACACATTTTTTTCGTCGAATATGAGAAGATAAGGGGTTGTTCGTTCTTCGTTTTCACTGTCCTCTCGCTCTCCAACCGTCTACTTATCCACCTTCACCCCCTGCCTTTTGAAACCGGGTCGCTTCAGGCGAATCTGTCATTAAAGTTGTTTTCGCACTTAGTTTTTTTGACGTTCAACAGTGTGACTTTTTTTTTTTTTTTCTGAAGATCGATGGAGAATTCCTCCCTGCTGTCAGAGCGGGAGTTGAGGATAGGGGAGAATTGGGGGAGACCGTTCGAGGACGAGAGGAGGGGAGAGGGGGATGAGGAGGGAGCGAATAACAGGATCAATTCAAAATGAAACCAGACGTGGTTTTGAGATTAAAGAAGGATTGGCCGATATTTTCTTCCAGTTCCTTCACACAAATCTCACCAACAGCCGTTCTCAGGAAAGAGTAACTCCAGCTGCTGCCTTGCTGCATGCTCTCCCCTGAGGCCCCTGAGGGTCCGGATACTGGACCTCTGGTTAACTCTGTTCCCAGGACAGAATCATGGCCAGACTTTGGACCACGGCAGGATCGTCAATTAGATCAGGGGCGGATTGAAAGCTCTCGGAAGTGCTGGCTTTCACTCTGCTGTTGAGTGATCATTCTCCCCATCCTTCCCTCGTGGGAACGTGATTGATTTGGATTATTCGATTTAGCTAGAGATGAGGGTAAAAGTGCAATGGAAAGGTGATGAACTCGAAACGAAGAGGGCATTGATTCTCAGTCTATCTGTCTGCCTGACTGCCTCTCTGAGTCTCTTCCTGTGTGTCCACCTGTGTCTGCTTCTCTCTCTCTCTCTCTCTCTCTCTTTCCTCACACATGCACATATGCACACACGCGCATGCTGCGCGCGCGCGCCACACACACACACACACACACACGCCCACACACAATCACACGTACACACATAAATGTATACACACATATTGTACTTATGTCTGTCTTCTTGTGTGTCTGCATAGATGTATGCACATATGTGTCCTCTCAGTCCGGTAAGTTATGCAGAGAGAGAGAGAGAGAGAGAGAGAGAGAGAGAGAGAGAGAGGGAGAGGGAGAAAGAGCGAGCATTCCATAGTTCACCTAGAAGAAAAAACCTTTTTACGCACAAATCTTGTACAAATAGCATGACCCTGACAATTACTCTTCCAGTGTGTGTGTGTGTGTGTGTGTGTGTGTGTGTGTGTGTGGTGTGTGTGTGTGTGTGTGTGTGTTTTGTGTGACGCGAGCGCGCGCGTGTGTGCGTGTGTGTGTGTGCGTGTGTGTGTGTGTGTTGTGTGTGTGTGTGTGGTGTGTGGTGTGTGTGTTGTGTGTGTGTGGTGTGTGTGTGTGTGTGTGTGTGTGTGTGTGTGTGTTGTGTTTGAGAGAGAGAGAGAGAGAGAGAGGGGAGAGAGAGAGAGAGGAGAGAGGAGAGAGAGAGAGCGCGCAAGCAAGGAACTGCAAGCAATACTGAAAGCGACTTGGACGGAAAAAGAACGGTTGTTCCCGCTTCGCTCAGTCACTGCGCAAAGAAGAGAGACACCACAAAACCACCATGCCTGCTGTTTGGTTCCTCAGAACTTCAGAACGAATGGGAAATGTTCTTGAACGGGACAGAGCGTGAAAAACAGCACGTGCCACAGTTACCCGTCACTTCTGGCCATACGCCTGTGTGACACTTCTGCTTCTCTTCTCCTTTAACTTAAAACTGTGTGATGGTACTACTGGGTGTGGCATGGCCTTGTGGGAATGACCAAAGAGAGAGAGAGAGGAGCGAGAGGGGAGGCGCCATCACCCCCAGCGAACGCACCCCCTTTGGCTCACGGAGAGTATACTGCACGGAGAGGTTTATGGTTTTCCACCCCTGCCCTGAGCCGCCGCGTCTCTCCTTTTGGCCTCCCCCCACACCCCCCCCGCAAGAGTCCGCCAGAGGGAGGCCCCAGGCCAGGGAACATAGACCCTGTCCTTTCGATCGACCCCGCGACCGGACGCCCCCCGCGCCTCCCCCCCCCCCCCCCCCACGTGAGCGTGATGCGCGAGATGACAGCGCGAGAGAGGAGGAACGATGGTTTCCCCACGCACCCCCCCAAGGTGCGGGAACCTCCAAGAAACCCCCCCTTTTTTCTGCGCCCCAGTACCTCTGCCACATCCTCCGAGGGGGGGGGAAGTGAGCGCGAGGACGAGAGAGAGGAGAGATGTTGAATCGGAGAGAGGAGAGAGGCGTGAGAGTCGAGGGGGGGAGAGGAGGGGAGGAGAGGGGGAGCGGAGAGGGGAAAGGGAGGGGGGGGGGGGGGAGGAGAGAGAAGAGGGAGGAGATGGGGGGGAGAGCGTAGGAGACGGGGAGGGGGAGGACGAGAGGAGAGGGAGAGGGGGAGAGAGGGAGGAGAGAGGACGAGAGGAGGAGGAGAAGGGAGGTGAGGAGGGAGGGGGGAAGTAGGAGGAGAGGAGGAGAGGAGAGGGAGAGGGAGAGATTGAGGGGAGAGGGAGGGAGAGGGGAGCGAGGAGAGCGCGAGGGGAGATAGGGGGAAGGAGAGCAGAGAGAGAGGGAGGAGCTGAGGGAGGAGAGGAGAGGAGGGGAGAGGAAAGAGGCGAGAGGGAGGAGGGAGAGAGAGGGAAATAGAGAGAGGAGAGGAGTGAGGGAGAGAGGATGAGAGAGGGGGAGGATGATGAGTGCAGAGGATACTGAGAGGAGGGAAAGAAAAGGAGAGAGAGATGAGGGAGAGAGAGAGGAAGAGAGAGAGGAGAGGGAGAGAGGATGGAGAGACGAGAGAGAGACGGCGGGATGTGGATGGGGAGACGAGAAAAGAAGGGAGAGAGGGGAGGAGAGGAGAGAGAGGTGAGGAGAGAGAGAGAGAGGAGCGAGGAGAGAGAGAGGAGGAGAAGTTGAGATGGGGGGGGAGAAATAGTGGGAAAAGGAAGGGGGAAGGGAAATAGGGAAGAATGGAAAATGGACAAATCAAGATCTCTGTAGAAGCAGGCGAGCTCTTCAGGATTTGAAAGGATGGGAAAGAGGGGGGTGGAGAGGAGAAAAGGGAAGTGATCCGAGGGTGGATACAAAGGACACAGAAATAGAGCATATACAAGGGATGAGGCAGATAATTCCGAGAGGACAGAGAGTAGGGACAGCTCGGTGGAGAGGAGTGAGAGGGGAGAGGAGAGATGAGCGCTGAGACAGAGCAGTGTCTGTGCTACGAAACAGTTGTGTCCTGGAGGGGGTTAATCGGGGTCAGAAAGTTGATTGTGCGGAGGTTTGAAGGAGGGGAGGAGGAGAGTTCCTGTGATGGGGTGGGGGGAGGGGGAATAAATGAACAAATCAACGATCTGTTGTTTAAGCAGCTTCAGCCATTTCACAATAGGAAGAAAGGACGGGGCTGAAAAAGGAAGTCATCGAGTGAATCAAAAGCACCACAGCATATACACACCGGAGAGCCGCCACGAACCTGGAGCACAGAACGTAGCATACCGTGGGATGTCTTCGAAGTCTTCAGGATGCATTCGCTAGCCAGGCCAGGTCCTTTTGACGAAACAGTTGTTACGGAGTTAGCGGGGTCAGAATATTTTTCTTTTGCGAGGTTTGAAGCTAGGACTGCCCGAGAGAGAGAAAGAGATGGGGGGGGAGAGAGAGAGAGAGAGAGAGAGAGAGAGAGAGAGAGAGAGAGAGAGAGAGAGAGAGAGAGAGAGAGAGAGAGAGAGAGAGAGACTAAAACAAAGAAAATGGAGCAAATGTAATTTTTCCGGAAATTTGAAAACTATTTTTGTTTATTCATCTCTTCATTTAGTTAGTCAGCTAGTTGGTTAGTTAGTTGGTTTGTTAGTTATTATTACAAAGGTTTAGCATTCTGGTGTTTCACATGTATAGTCGATCCACACTCACACTTCGTGCACACGATCATGCATGCAGTCACATACTACACCTTACATGGTGTGAGTGAATCAGTGCACCATACACTAGGTCACATAGAAACCCTGGCTTTTTTTGGTATGAACCTCTAAAATGTGAAGTATATTCTTGTTGTACATGTCTATAGCGAACACATACATCGTTATACGAGAGCGAGCGAACGAGGCATGGAGACAGGAGAAACAACAGTCAAACGGAATGAATGAGACCGTACATCGTACATTAAGTCAAACACAAACCCAGACTCTTTTACACCATAACGTAACACTAAACTTTCGGCACAAATGTCCATTGTAGAATTCAAACAAATAGATATGTACGAAAGAGAGAGATGAGAGAGAGAGAGAGAGAGAGAGAGAGAGAGAGAGAGAGAGAGGAGAGAGAGAGAGAGAGAGAGAGAGAGAGAGAGAGAGAGAGAGAGAGGGAGAGAGAGAAATTAAAGCAAATAAAAGACTGCCTTTTACAAAAGAAAAGAAAAAGAAAAAAAAATTAAAAAAAAGGGAAAAAGGAAAGAAAAAAACACAAAAGACAAAAAAAAAGACAAACAGTAAAAGGGGGGGGTGGTACAGGAAAAAAAAAAAAAAAGAAAGAAAAGAAAAGAAAAATACGACGGACATGCCCGATGTTTTTAGTTCCTCTAAACTCAAAATGAAGCGGAAATGCTCCCAAACATGACGGAACATGAACACACTGAATTCGTAATGGAATTATTATTACGTGTCTTCTGGCCAAACGCCTGTGTGGCATTTCTTCATCTCCACAGAAAAACTGCGAAAGAAAACGGGGTTCCAGTGCTAACCGGACGTAGCAACGCTCTCGTGAGAACTGGCCGGTTGACAGATTGCTCAGGCGTTTGGCCAACCTTTTAAGTCTACAGAGACGTGAGAAAAATCGTGTGTTTCCCAAATATCCTGAACGCCGTTTTTTTAAGCAAAAAAAAAAACCTTGCATTCAGAAACTTAGAGGTTTCGCACCCCCACCCCCACCCCCACCCCCTCCCGCACCCCTCAGTACCCCTACCCAGGATTTCCTTGACAAAAATTCTATTCTGTTCGCCCTGTGCTCTGTTTGTCTGTGTTCTTGGCGGTAATTGAACCCTTCTCTTTATATTTTTTTTAAAAATTCTTACTGCCAACCTACCTCAACCTATTCTCATCCAGACGCTGTCAGTCAGGTGTTAGGAAAGTCTTCACCCCACATTCCTGGGAATAGTTGCCCCAATGGTCATATTATCCTTACCTGGGGGTCAGTGATGAATACAGACTAATGTATGATATCACCATCTTCAATTACGTTTGCGTCATGAGCAATAAAAATTTACTGAGAGTCGGACAAAACTAATCTAAGAGAAATGTTCCATTTATGTCTGAAAAAAAAAAGGTTTGGAATAAAACTCAAATGTCTCACGAGTGGGAAATGTAGTACGACTGAAAAAAAATGTGTGCAAAACTATATATATATCTTTTGTTCTTTCCTTTGTTGTTGCTTCTTCTTTAAATTTTTGTATTGTTATATGCTGGTGGAGTTCATTATTTTGGCTGTTGGAGCAGCGATGAATGTCTGATTACTTGTTGCTTTTGTGCTGCAGTTACTGACACTCCCTGTCCCTGCTCCCAATCCTGAGAACTTTTGCATCGCTGGTATACACATACAGCCAGGTAGTCCGGTCCACCAGACAACCAGTCCGCCAGACCACCAGTCAACCACAACGCCAGTCCATCAGACCACCAGTCAACCACAACGCCAGACCACCAGTCAACCAGACCACCAGTCAACCAGACCACCAGTCAACCAGACCACCAGTCAACCAGACCACCAGTCAACCACAACGCCAGTCCATCAGACCACCAGTCAACCAGACCACCAGTCAACCACAACGCCAGTCCATCAGACCACCAGTCAACCACAACGCCAGTCCGCCAGACAGCCAGTCAACCAACCACAACGCCAGTCCATCAGACCACCAGTCAAACACAACGCCAGTCCGCCAGACCACCAGTCAACCAGAACGCCAGTCCATCAGACAGCCAGTCAACCACAACGCCAGTCCATCAGACCACCAGTCACCAGACCACCAGTCAACCACAACGCCAGTCCACCAGTCAACCAGAACGCCAGACCACCAGTCAACCATACCACCAGTCAACCAGAATGCCGGTTCGTCAGACCACCAGTCAACCAGACCACAGTCAACCAGAACGCCAGTCCGTCAGATAACCAGACCACCAGTCAACCAGAAACGCCAGTCCGTCAGACCACCAGTCAACCAGAACGCCAGTCCGTCAGACCACCAGTCAACCAGAACGCCAGTCCGTCAGACCACCAGTCAACCAGAACGCCAGTCCGTCAGACACCAGTCAACCAGTCCACCAGAAACGCGGTTCGTCAGACCACCAGTCAACCAGACCACCAGTCAAACCAGACCACCAGTCAAGCAGAACGCTTGTCCGCCAGGCTGGCCCCCCCCCCCCCCCCCCCCCCCCCCCCCCCCCCCTGACCCTGGCCCTTGGTTCCGTCACTGGACTTCTCCTTCACTGTTGGCAACGAAAGAGTGGAGTCCATGTATAAACGAGTGAGGCCCGGGGCTACAGCATGAAGGTGACGGAAGTCGGTCGTCGATGAACACTCGACGCAGACGACGACAATCCACAGCAGTGTGGCAGTCCAAACAAAGCCTCCCTCAGTCTAGAGAGCTCAAACCCCCCTCGGAATGAACGCTTCCATGTACAGGAAACGCGTAGAGAACCCGAAGTCCCGGGACTGTATAGACGAGGCTATGTACTCCTTCGCAGACTCGACCACTCCGCAACACTGCGCCTCCCACTGATATGGAAGTGAAGACCGTCTGGGTTTGATGGAGCCCATACACACACCGACCAAACTTTGTTCAACACTGTCCCTCCTCACATCATGGGCACCAAATCAGCTGAGACTTGAATTCCGATTACGCAGCGCGTGTGCCTTACGCTGCACACACACACACACACACACACACACACACACACACACACACACACACACACACGCACGCACGCACGCACGCACACACACACACACACACACACACACACGCACACACACACGCACGCACGCACAAACGCACACACACACACACACACGCACGCACGCGCACACACACACACACACACACACACACACACACACACACACACACACACACACTTTTGGTACCTTGAAAACAGAAAATAGATAAAAAAAAGTTTTTTTAAACGTGACAGGGCGCGCAAAAACAACAGCAACAACAACAACAGCAAAAAACCATAACAAGATCATGTCACGGTGAGGCAAACACCCGGATGATATTTTCGTTTTACTCTAACATTAAATGGCAGGTTGGAGAAAAGAGGATTGGGATCGTGACTGGCTGTGTCGGTGTTTTTGTAGGAATCAACCGGAGCATCGACAACTCTTGCATTTCGCTAACACCTTTTTGTAGAAGCAGATGTGCTAAACAGTTTGCTGATGAATGCCAGGTCGGTTTGATGCTTTATTTATGACGACAGAAAACTCATGTTGTTGAGAAAAGAAATCCCTATCTATTTTTAGCTGTCAGCGCTAATTTGGTTAGCTGATTTTAAAATAATCATTGCTTTAAATGGACAATTTGATCATAGACGCCATTTTTTGGGTATCCTAAAAAACAACAACAAAACAAACAACAACAAAAAAAAAAACAAACAAAAAAAAACCGAAACAAAACAAACAACAACAACAGCAACAACAACAACCAAAAAAACCCAACTGATTGTGAGTCGAATGAAGAGGCATCAAATCAACTACAAATACTTCCGAAAGTCTTGGATAAGTTTCAAACACGAAGAAAATTCATTGTTTATAAAGCATGCACTAAGATGCAAGTGGAATATTCACAAGCGACAGAAAAGGGTATAAAAAACAACACATGTGGACTGGAGTATTGACAGACCTATAATAGCTTTCAATTAGAACCACGTGAAATCAAGTGATATATGCTAAATAAGATCTCACGTAAAACATCCTATTGACTTGATTCAGATAAACATTTAAGAAAAACTAAGCGCTGATTTCGAAACTCAGTATTCTTCAATGTCAAACAGGAATATCAAGAATAAAATTCACAGCAGTTACTCAGCTTCCTTTTGTGATATGGAAATTCTTTTTGATATTAAAGGATGACATTTGAAAAGCAGGGTCAATTCCATAATTGTACACTGTTTCTCCAACCATACAAATGCGTGGATATGAGCCAGATCTAACGGGCTGAAGGGGAAGATGTCCTGCGTTAATTGAATTCTCGACTTTTGTAAAACGAAAATACAAAAAAAAAAAAAAAAAAAAAATCAAAACCAGTTATGGAGAGGATGAAAATGAAAAAAGGGAGGGTGGGAAGAGAACAGAAAGGCTGAAATGCGCTTCAGGGCCGAGGTCGGGTGGAGAGAGAAATGAGACGGGAACGTCGGCAGATCTGGTGGCGATCGTGTGGCTTTTCTGACCAACGTATACATTTTTTGTCACGAGGAAAAGACGACAATGCTTCATGCAGGGTCCTTTATTTGTTTAAAGAATTGATGACATGGTCTTCAGACCATGTCGCCGACGTCGAAGTAATAAAAAAAAAGAATGGAGGCAGCCATTTTGGTCTCTTTGAAGCCCTGCCGGCAACGGTCAACAGGCGAACAGGAACACCTGTCACTCCGGGCCACACTCTCATGACAATGCGAGGAAAAACATGTTGGTTTTTTTTTAGCCCTCCCTCTCTCCCCTCACCTCGCCATGTTGGGGTCACAGCACTCACAGTCCACAGGAAAGCGGTGGGCAGATGGAAGTGGTCACGTGACTGTGGAGACCGAGCTCATTTCTCACGTCGGAACAGTTTACTGCATGTCGTTAATTTCGATGCAGGTTGAGTTATCAAGCCTACGTTAACTTAAAGGTACAAACAGAATCATGTTTGACACAGAATTGGACACAGAATTTGAGAGCGAGGACAAATTCTCAATCGCTGATGAAGAAGAATGACCACCACCTCCCCCCCCAAAAAAACAACAACAAACAAACAAACGAAAACAACCCCCCCCAAAAAAACAAAACAAAACAAAACAACAACAAAAAACTCTCCCCAAAACAACAATAAAAAAAAAAAAAAAAAAAAAAGAAAAAAAGAAAAAAAAATGTAAAAAACAAAACAAGCAAACAAACAAACAACAACAACAACAACAACAAAAACAGATAAGGAGAACGGTTACGTAATGATGGGTACGAAGCACATCACCTTCATCTTTGCTCTGATGGGCTGATCACCTTCGCTGTGTGATGAGTGTTTTCCCCTGAAGAGTTCAACTCCCAACATGGGCGAGTTGGCTCTTGTGCCCCCTTTAGTAAGTGGTCACTCCTGTTGAATGTCAATAAGCGAGAGCGCAAAGGAGAACTTTAGAGAGCGCAAGCGGGAACTTCAGTGATACACTCACTTGATGTGGTGACACACACTTAAAAAACGCATGGATGCAGATGGGTGGATTGGGGATGGGGTTGGGGGTCAGAGACTGGGATGGTTTGTTTGGGGGGGGGGGGGGGGGGGGAGGGGGGGGGGGGGGGGGGAAGGGGAAAAGAAACAGGTGCGAGATTGAGGAGGAAGGGGAGTTGGGAGGTAATAACAGGGTCATTTTGAAATTCAAACAAACGTGGTGATAAGATTAAGAAGGATTGATCAACATTGTCTTCCCTTCCTTCACACGAACCTCACCGACAGCCATTCTCAGGGAAGATAACCTCCAGCTGATGATGCCTGCTGCATGCTCTCCCCTGAAAACCTCGACGGTCCGGATACTGGACCTGCGGTTAAATCTGTTCCCAGGACAGAATCATGGCTAAGACTTTGGACCACGGCAGGATCGTCAAATTAGATCAGGGGTGGATTGAAAACTCTCGGAAGTGCTGGCTTTTACTCTGCTGTTGAGTGATCATTCTCCCCATCCTTCCTTCGTAAGGACGTGATTGATTTGGATTATTCGATTTATTTAGAAATGACGGTAAAGGGCAGTGCAAAGGTGACTGAACTGGGGATGGACAAGTTATTGATCCCCCCCCCCTTTCTTTCTCTCTCTCTGAGTGTGATTCTTTCCCTCGATTTCATGTTTTGTTGTGTGCGATTAGAAGAGCTGATTACTTCAATAATACAACAGAAACATTGGATGGTGAAAATATCGTTTCTTTTCTGCATCAGATGTTGAAATACTATCCCTGTTCTCGCCCCAGACCCTTAAAGCTCTGAAGGAAAATGGAGGGGGCGGGGGGGGGGGGGGGGGGGGGGGGGGGGGGGGGGGGGGGGGTTATAAGAGGATCAGTTTTTAAAACTCACACGGAAGAGGTTTTGACATCAAGAAGAATCAGCCCATATGGCCTTTCACTTCCTTCACGCAAAATCACACCCATGGCCATTCTCAGGAAAGATTAACTCCGGCTGACGCCCACTGCCTCTGCTGCTCCCCTGAGGGACTTGACGGTCTGGTGGAGAACGGACCTGTGTTGAAACCCTTATTGGAGGAAATCTCGGATGGGGAATTTGGATCGACATGGATCCTTAGTTGAATAGGGGATAGCTGGTAAGTTCATGGAAGCCGGGGGGGTGAGGGGGGGGGGGGGGGGGGGAAGGGGGGGAAGGGGGCGGGGGGCTTTTCCTTCAGTGTTGAGTGACCCTTCTCCTTACGTACTTCCTTCATGAAAATGTGATCATTTTTTTTTTAGATTAAAAAAAAAATTCTGCGGATGAGGAGGATAGACGGAACAGAATGAAGGAAGAAAAAACTGAACTGGGAATGGACAAGGTTTTTGACATCTCTGTCTGTCTGTCTGTCTGTCTGTCTGTCTGTGTTTGTCTGTCTCTCTGTGGCACAATTTGTCCAATTTCTGTCTCTCCTCTCTTGTTAACCCCACAACTTCCGCCTTCCCTCCCTCCACTGTATTCCCTTTCACACAGTGACATACACAGATGCTTACGTTGTAACACAGCTAACCCGCCCACTTGTAACCACACAAGCAGGTTATACGACCGCGACGGGGTAAGCAGCAAACCACACACTGAATATTTCAGACAATCACCCAACCGACCAGCCAGCCAGCCAGCCAACCAGCTAACTAACCATCCAGCTTAGGGTCGAACCGAGCACCAATTATCCAAACAACCCACTCAATAACTCTGACCTCGTGTGCTCTCCCGCTATGCATGGGACCCGAAGTAACGGACAGAGTGAACAGTTCTTCAACAAACGGTGAACACACAGTTTGGCTGTAGAGGAGGAGAAAGCAGTAGGACAGGGGCGTGATAAGATGGGGGGGGGGGGGGGGGGGGGGGGGGGGGGGAGAGGAGAGGGGGTGGGGGGGAGTAGAGTTTACATGACGTTCGTAAGTCGAGTTTACATGACGTTGGGTAAGTCGAGTATACATGACGTGGTAAGTCGAGTTTACGTGACGTTCTTAAGTCGAGTTTACACGATGTTCTCGAGTTGAATAAGGTTCTTAAGTCGAGTTTACATGATGTTCTTAAGTCGAGTTTACATGACGTTCTTAAGTCGAGTTATATGACGTTCTTAAGTCGAGTTTAACATGACGTTCTTCAGTCACGCAACTTGAAGAAGCAGACGTGTAGAACGCTAATTTTAACAAGACATGGGCATACACTCGGGGGGAGGGGGGGGGGGGGGGGGGGGGGAAGTCAGGAGTAGGGAGCGGAGGGAGGAGGTGAAAGGGGAGAGGGGATGGGGGGGAGGGGGGTGGGGGGCGTGACATTAATGCCTGACGGCATGAATAGAAGCCAACGACAATCATCAGTCCAAAAGAGCCACTGAGCCGAATGACAAATATGAAGACAAGGGACAATACTCGAGGAAGATCTGTGGAGGGAAAACGCGCCAGGAGTGGGTGAAGGGGAAGACCGGAAAAGGAGAAGAAAGGCAGACAGAGGGGTCACATGTCCACAAGCGTCTCCCCAGCATCTGACGGTAAAACCAAATGGGTGACAAAGCGCAGACGATTTATCGCCCCTTTTCGCCTTGGAATGCCCGGTGATTGCCCGTCTTTATTCTCCTGGGGACATCACTTGTCAGTTCCCTAAATGCCGGGCGTCTTCTTACCCGATTTAACTACACCCCACAGACTTCTGAAATACCGGATGTGTACTTACTCCAAATATGAACCCCCCAAAAGACGTTCTTAAACCCCAGGCAATTTTGAATGCCAGCTGCTGTTTTCTGTGCAGAAAAAAAAGTTATTAGGTTTTTGCTTGAAAAACGCATGCACAAAACTTATTGGAACAGATATTTTAATCGAATACACGAAATAGGAACATACCTCTATTGTCATTAAATGTGAATTTGTTCCCCCCCCCTCCCTCCATCTCCTCCCTCCCTGTGCAGACAGTTGTGCAGAACAGTGTGCCTCTTTCTCCTCGGAAAACGTTTATCAAATAGCATTACCTTTACAGCAGAACCTTCTTCCCTGGAGAGGGAGAGAGAGAGAGAGAAGAGGGAGAGTGAGAGGAGAGAGAGAGAGAGAGAGAGAGGAGCGCGAGGAGGAGAGAGCAGAACTAGGAAAATCTTATTTACAATAGGCCATGGCCCCTTGTGAAGGATCTGAACAAGATATGAGCAAGAGAGAGAGAGAGAGAGAGAGAGAGGAGAGAGAGAGAGAGAGAGAGAGAGAGAGACTCAGAACTAGAGGAAAATCTATTTACAATAGGCCATGGCCGCTTGTGAAGGGGAATCTGAACAAGATATGAGCAAGAGAGAGAGAGAGAGAGAGCCATGGCCCCTTGTGAGAGAGAGGAGAGAGAGAGAGAGAGAGAGAGAGGAGAGAGAGAGTAGAGAGAGGAGAGAGAAGGAGAACTCAGAACTAGGAAAATCTTATTAACAATAGGCCATGGCCCCCTTGTGAAGGGGTATCTGAACAAGATCTGAACAGAAAGAAAGAGAGAGAGAGAGAGAGAGATAGAGGAGAGAGAGAGAGAGAGAGAGAACTCAGAACCAGAAATTTTATTTACAATAGGTTAGGGCCATTTGTGAAGGGGACTGAACAATATATAAGCAGAGGATGAGGCGAGAGAGTAGAGAAGAGAGAGAGAGATAGAGAGAGAACTCAGAACTAGGAAAATTTTATCTACAGTAGGTTAGGGCCATTTATAAAGGGGTATCTGAACAACATTAAGCGAGCGAGCGAGAGAGAGAGAGAGAGAGAGAGGAGAGGAGAGAGAGAGAGAGAGGAGGAGAGAGAGAGAGAGATCTCAGAACCAGGAAAATTTTATTTTACAATAGGTTAGGGCCCTTTGCGAAGGGGTATCTGAATTATAAGTACAAAACAGAGTACAAAGCGACTTGTTCAGTAAGGAATATTTTTTTCGTTTTTTCGTTATGCAAGCCACCACTGCAGCCATGTGTGCTTTAAAATACCTGAAAACATTAAATGAATCGGAAATGTTCTAAAACACAACTGAGCGTGGAGAATAAATCGTAACAAAATGACTTTACTTTTGGGCAAACACACAGATTATACTCCTTATTTGAAATAAAATAGCAGAGAGAAAAGATGATTCTATTGGTAATTGGATGTGGCACTGTTCTGAAAACTGGCTGGTGGACCGATAGCTCCTGTATGTATTTGGTCAAAACCACAAAGTGTGCCAGCAAATGTTAAATCGGTTTGTAATTTGCTTATGATGATATTAGACACGTTTTGATAAAACAAATCAACAAACAAACCACCAACCCCCCCCCCCCCCCAACCCCCACATCTGTTTCACCAGCCAGTGCAAATGTAATTAATAGATTTTGAATTTAACTGATTTATTTTTTAATAGATAGTGACCATTACTTTAAGAAATAGCCATCTGTGGCATCACTGTTTCAACGTCTTTCTAAATCGAGTGAACGAACAGACATTCAAACTTGACTACAAACTACCTCAGAATGTCCTTGAGGGGGTGGGGGTGGGGGGGTGGGGGGTGGGGGAGGGGGGACAGATAGTTGGGGAGATGGCATAAGAAAAATGAATGGAACATTTCAATGGAAGTGGTTGTGAAATCAAACAGAATTGCCAAAAAAATCGCCGCCAGCTTCCTTCAGACAAATCACGCTCATGGCCATTCTCAGGAAAGGATAACTCCAGTTAAACTCCTGCTGACTGCTGTCCCCTGAGGGCTTTCCCTGACGGGTCTGGATATGGACCTGTGTTGAAATCTTGTACCGGAGGAAATCACGGATTGAAGTTTGAAGGGAAACAGGATCATGCCTGGGATAGGGGTGGCTGGAAAGGCCCGGAGGTGCTTGCTTTTTTCTTCTGTTGTCGAGAAACCTGCTTCGTGACGATCTGATTGACTGGGATTGATCGGGGTTGATTTTTGTTGTTGATGGGGGGGTGAAAGGTGGAGCGGAAAGGTGGGAGAGTGACGGAATAGTAAACAGATGGGAAAATCTCTCTCGCTCTCCTCTCTCTCTCTCTCTCTCTCTCTCTCTCTCTCTCTCTCTCTCCCGTCCACCTCCTCTTCCTTTTTCTTGTCTCTTCTTTTCACTCTTTCTCTGTTGTCTCCCATTTTCTCTTCCCCCCACCCCCCGTCAGTCTTTTCTAGACCTACTTGCCCCGCCCTGTTATGCCACATAACGAGATGACAACTCATAAAAAAAAAATCATGCCCATATTCATATAGTTCTTTATATAGAAAACACACACACACACACACACACACACACACACACACACACCACACACACACACACAGAGAACAACTCTAGAAAGAAAAGAAGAAATAAGATCAAGAAAAAAAAAAAGAAAAGAAAAATAGCCATCCACCAGTCAACCAAGTGAACAAAGAATTAACAATAGAAAAATACAAGAGCAACACACACACACACACACACACACACACACACACACACACACACACACACACACACACACTCACACACATTAACGCTCACACACTGACACACACACACACACACACACACGCACGCAGGCACACACGCAGCCGTACACACGCGCGCGCACACACACACACACGCACACACTCACACAAACACACACACACACACACAAACACACAAACACACGCGCGCGCGCGCGCGCATACACACACACACACACACACACACACACACACACATACGGGTTGTGAGTAGCCAACCGACTTCCTTTAGCCCTTCCCCGAATCCCCAAACACCCCCGTTTCTCCCCCCCCCCTCACACACACACACCCACACACACACACACTCCTCTTCCCATGTCCCCTTTCCTTCCCTCTCATCTGGGCTTAATCTCTCACCACCTCCGCTATGGTAACAGGCAGCAAAGCATCTGATCCGCTATACCCTCAAAACCGCAGGTTCTGACGTCATTCCTGTAGACTGCGCATGCCCCGACCTGGTTAGCTTCCTGTTTGGCTTTTTTCCTCCCAAAGAGCACTCAGCATGAACACAACCTGTCTCTTGTAGCACTAACTGCGTTTTTCAGAATTTGAGATATACTGTGACCACAGCTGGCTGAAAACAATAAATGGTGGTATTTATTTCAGGTATTTTTTCAAATGCAGTATTTGGTCTGAATGAACGTAAAAAAAAAATAAGTATTATGACGTCAAGGTAAAATTAGGTAACGACATGACGAAAATGATAATTTTTGACGAGAGGAGAGAGCAAGAACTAACGGCCGAGGCTTGGGGAAGAAGTGGTGTAGACAAGGGGAAGGAGGGAGAGGAGAGGTTGGGGAGGGTGGGAGGAAGTGGAAACGCGGTGGAGGAAAGCTGAAGCCGTGTCCCGAAGCTGACAAAAGGTCATCAGTCAAAGAAGCCACTGAGCAGAACGACTCAGTGGTAGAGCACCGGACTCGTAATCTTGGTGATCCTGGGGAAGCGGGTTCGAATCTCCACCGGGCCGCTTCGGTACAGGGGAATTTTCCCTCCGAAGTATATTGGTTCTGACTCCCATTTCCCATACAGTCCTTCGAATGAGACTATGAACCGAGGTTCCGTGTGTGAACGCACGCATAACATCTTGCACACACACACAAAATCCCATCACCAACTTTCGGAAGAGAAAGCCAGTTCGGCCGTTGGTATGGATGACACGTTACACACAGCATGCACCCCTGCGTGAGAAATGGCAAGAATGAAGGAAGTAAGAAAGTTGAGTGAACGACATTGACTGGATGACACGAGGAAACGACTGAAACGAAACGCCAGCTGGCAGCTCTTCAGTCGGCACTACCAGGTAGGCAGCCCGTGTGTGTGAACGAGTGTGGATTGTAAAGCGCTTAGAGCTTGAGTGTCTAGCCGAAGATAGGCGCTATGTAAGCATTCACAATAATGATAACAATGAAAGACGGGAGACACAGTGGAAGATGAGATGTGGGGCAAAGGGTGGAGTGGCAGGTGGGAAGGGAAGACTGGAGAAAGAGGAAGAGACGGACAGTGGAGTCCTGCGTCCACGAGCGTCTCCTCAGCCTCCGATGATAAAACCACGTAAGTGACAGGTCGTAGACGATTTATCTCCCTTTTTTTCACTTTGAATGTGTCTGTAATCGCCCTTCCTGTTCTCTCGAGGGCGTCAGTTGTCTGTTCCCTATACGCCAAACGTCTTCTTACCCGATTGACAACCTCCCCCCCCCCCCCCCACACCCCCCTTCCCTCAACCATTCTAAACTATCTACTTGGTCCAGTTACTAATCCCAAATGACTTGTGTAAACCCGGACAAATTTCTAATGCCAACTGCTTTTCTCTGTGCGGAAAAAATATTACGTTTATGGTAAACAAATATAAAACTCAACAAATTCTTTATTTACGAGGATAATAGATAAGCACTGATGTGCTTTTTACATCCAGTCCTCGCCCTGAGTAGGGGTCAACATACAAAATAAGATAAGGCAACAAAAGAAGCATGCAAAAAGTGAGGAGAGAGAGAGAGAGAGAGAGAGAGAGAGAGAGAGGAGAGAGAGAGAGAGAGAGAGAGAGGAGAGGTGGGCAGGAAAAGAGAGGGGAGAGTAAGAAAGTAGAACGAAAGGAGTTCGAGAGGTAGAAAAAAGGGTTGGAAAGAAAAGTAAAGGGTGCTGTAGGTGGTTATATGGCAGCTGAAATAAACAACCACCAATCGAGAACTTGCGATGTTGTTTGCTAGTGCAGTACATTATGCTGACTGTCACATGTGGAACCATCACTGGTGTCATTGCTTGTGATTGGTTTAACAGGAGAAATGAAGAATGTCAGTGAGTCATTCCCCTGACCGCTGGGGTCGTTGGGGGTGACGTGATGAGGCAGCCGCCATTTCTCTCCAGGCTCTTCTGTTGGTGGCTGTCTTGAGGAGATCTGGCATGGTCATTTTGGTCCAGTCCTTTATATTGTCGGACCAGCTCTTTCTCTGCAGTCCTCGTCTGCGCCCTCCTTCAACGGTACCTTGAAGGATGGTTTTTGGAGGGGGTGTTGTGACGAATGATGTGGCCAAACCATGCCATCTTCCGTCGGTTTGACGGTTGCCAGAAGTGGTTCGTGGGGCCCAACTAGGTTAGTGACCAGGTTCCGCGCATAATCATTGGCCTTGTGTACTTTGTAGGAGATGCGGAGTAGTTCCTCAGGCACCTGGTCTCAAACGCCTGGATTCTTCTTTCTGTTTCGGCCATCAGTGTCCATGTCTCGCAAACCATCTTTTTGTGGTTCTGTGTGGATCAGTCCAGAAACGGGACATGTTCCATCAGTAATGTATACCTACCACAGAAGTTGTGGCCATTGAATCTACACGCGTCTTCTCTTCCCCGCTTGTTCCCACACACTCTTCGCCCTTCCTCCTCCTGCAGCACGTATTCACCACACGTGAATCAAACACACATATTGGTCTCTTGTTTTTCTCTGATTATTGTTTGTATCATGTATCTATGTCGTAGCACAGCTAATCAGCCACTAGTCAGCCATGTGAGCCGCCCCTCGACCAATCAGGCAGCCAGCAAACCACATACCAATTATTTAGACAACCACCTAATTGACCAACAAACCAACCAACCAGCCAACCAACCAACCAACCAACCAACCAATCAGCCAATCATTCAGTTAAGGACCCAACTGGCCACCAGCTATCCATACAACTAATCAATGACTCATCTTCAGGGGAGTCGCCACACGGCATTCTAAGGGCAGACATGAGACTGGAAGTGGCAGACAACGTGAACTCTTATTCAAACAAGGAATGAACACACTGTCTGGCTTGGGGGGGGGGGGGGGGGGGGGGGGGGAGAGGGGAGGGGAGGCAATGGTATGAATTGGGAGCGGAGTATGGGAAGGGGAAGGGGGTTCGGGTGGGAAGGGGTCACGGAACTCGGAAAAAAAGCAGACGTGCAGAAGGTTAAGAAGACATGAACGGACAATCATGGGGCTTGTTTTGCATGCAGGATGAAGAGAGGAGATGAGGAGAGAAGTGGAGGGTGGGGCCTGACCTTATGGCTTCATGAATAGAAGCAGACGACGACAAAATATGTGTCCAAAGAGCCGCTGAGCTGAACGACGGAAGATGCAGACAGGGGATATATTGTGAAAAGAGATGTGGGGGACAAGGGGGCAGAGATGGGTGGAGGGGAAAGCTAGAGAAGCAGAAAGAGACAGATGTGTCGTATGTCAACAAGCATCTTCTCCCTCTCCAATGGCCCATCAAATCAGTGGCAAGGCGCACACGATTCATAGCCCCTTTTGTGGCCTTGGAATGCATGGTATGATTGCCCGTCTCTACTCTCTTGAGGACGTCACTTGTCAGTTCTCTCAACGCCAGACGTCTTTTTATTCAAATACTGATCCCCCCCCAAAGACGTCCTTAAACATCAGGCGTGCATTTACTCCAGGCCTTAACCTCAAAAGACGTTCTTCAAAACCTCAGACGATTGCATTCTTCTGCGCGCGCGCGCGCGCGCACACACCACACACACACACACACACACACACACACACACACACACCCCCCCCCCCCCAAATATGAGGGGTCTACGTAAAAAAAAACAACAAACAACCCACATCAAACACAAAACTTTTTTTCTGTCCAATCTTCTGTGTCACTTCAGTGGCATTGCACCCAGGCCGCTCATTCGGACCCCCCCCCCCCCCCCCCCCCCCCCCCCCCCCCCCGTCCAAACACAAGACTGATTGGAACAGATCTTTGAACTGAAGGCACTAAAGTAGCGCAAATGTCATGACATGTAAATTTTGTCGCCTGCAGACCGTCTTGAAGAGTGGCGCGCTTCTCTTTAATGCGAAAATATTTCCAGCTACCATGATCTTTGCAGCAGTCCCTCTCTTCAGAGGGAGACTCTAAGAGAGAGAGAGAGAGAGAGAGAGAGAGAGAGAGAGAGAGAGAGAGAGAGAGAGAGAGAGAGAGAGAGAGAGAGAGAGAGAGAGAGATAATGGGAACTACATGACGAAGTGGACAGCGATATGTTCAGAAAAGGAACATGTTTTTCGTTCTGTCCGCTGAAGGTAAGACAAACACCACTCTAGTCATAGGCACTGTTAGTGCCTGAAAACATTAAATGAACCGGAAATGTTCTAAACCGCGACAGAGCATGAAACAACATTACTTCACTTTTGGGCAAACACCGTAATAATATTCCACTGGTGATTGGATGTGGTGATGTTCTTCTAA
>JADBJO010002084.1:40000-45000 GCA_016801955.1 Conus betulinus
GGGGGAGGGGGGGAGAAGCGGTCGGCACAAGGTGAGGGAGGCAGGTGGGTGGGAGAAAGGGGTGGGGTGTTGTAGTGGGGGGCCTGAAGGCTTGGCTTGAAGCTGCCGACAAATGTCAGTCCATGGAACCGTTGACCCAGAATGTGAATTTCTGAAAATAGTTCTCCATTGCACAAGAGACAGACTGTAGGATGGGGAAAGCTCTTTGAGACTTGTACAGCAGGCAACCTTGCGAAAGGTACTTCAAAAAGGGATGAACACGCAGTGGTAATTGGTGATGGAGTCACATTACATTCTGAAAACATCACACATGAAGTAGGAGACCAGCAGAGAAAGTAACTCAAACGAGGGATGAACACATAATGAGCGATAGTTCGCTAGACTTGGCTGTCACACCAAATCTGAAATCACGAGGTCTGAATTAGTGGACCAGTAGAAAACTGACAGTGGACCAACAGAATACTGATTTCAACCAGGGATTTACACATCATTCGTGGGAGAAGACAGGAACAGTGGGTGAGAGAGATAGGGGTAAAGGGAATGAGCAGAGAGCAGGAATGCAATCCGGGGGAGAGGGGAGGAAGTGGTTTTGTACATGGGGAGGGAGGAACAGGGGGGGGGGGTGGGGGTGGGTGAGGGTGGAAGTTGGGAGCTGTAGACGACAATGATCAGTCCAAAGAGCCGTTGGGCAGAATGACGACGATGAAGACAGGAGACACATTGGAAGAAGATTATGTGGGCAACAGCAGGCAGGGGCAAATCGAGGGAAAGACTGGGGAAGGTGGAAGACGCAGACAGAGGTGTCATCATGTACACCAAGCACCTCCCTGGCCGCCGATGGTAAATCAAGCGAGTGACGAGGAGCTGAAGATTTATCGCCCTTTTCCGTTCCGGAATGCCCCAGTGATCGCCCTTCCGTCACTCTCCCGAGGGCGCCACTTGTTAGTTCGCTGAATGCAAGACGTCTTCTTATCCAAATATGAGACATCCTAACATATTAGACGTCAACTTACCTCTGATATTTACTCCAAGGGCCTCGTCAGCTCCCACACAATATTTCTAATGTCAACAACTTATCTTTTTGCAGACAAAAAAAAAAATACGTAGGAGGAAGTTTCTGCGAAGAAATACGCATATTAACACAAAAGTAACTGGACTTCATCCTTCAAATAAGTATGCTAAAACTGGATGGTATCTGAAGTTTTATCATGTGCAGATATGCGCCCGTGTGTGTGTGTGTGTGTGTGTGTGTGTGTGTGTGTGTGTGTGTGTGTGTGTGTGTGTGTGTGTGTGTGTGTGTGCGTGCATGAATGCGCGCGCGCGCATGTGTGTGTGTGTTTGCAATATCTATCTATCTATGTATCAATCTGTCTATCTACCTATCCATCCACCTTTCCTTCTATCTATGTATCTATCTGTCTGTCCGTGTGTGTGTGTGTGTGTGTGTGTGTGTGTGTGTGTGTGTGTGTGTGTGTGTGTGTGTAGTGTAGTGTAGTGTAGTGTAGTGTGTGTGTGTGTGTGTGTGTGTGTGTGTGTGTGTGTGTGTGTGTGTGTGTGTGTGTGTGTGTGTGTGTGTGTGTGTTGTGTGTGTGTGTGTGTGTGTGTGTGTGTGTGTGTGTGTGTGTGTGTGTGTGTGTGTGTGTGTGTGTGCATTTGTGTGTATGTCTGTGCATCTGTGTGTGTTTTTGTGCCAGTGAAAGTTACTCAGCTTCATTGCCTCAATAACAGTGGGTAGAAAATATATTACAGAGACCAATCATTACCCCCCACATGCCATACATCCATACATTACAGAGACCAGTCAATACCGCCACATGCCATACATACATATATACATACAATACAGAGACCAATCAATACCCCCACATGCCATACATACATAAATACATACAATACAGAGACCAATCAATACCCCCACATGCCATACATACATAAATACATACAATACAGAGACCAATCATTACCCCCCACATGCCATACATACATTACAGAGACCAGTCAATACCCCCACATGCCATACATACATTACAGAGACCAGTCAATACCCCCACATGCCATAACATACATACATACAGAGACCCATCAATACCCCCACATGCCAAACATACATACATACAATACAGAGACCAGTCAATACCCCCACATGCATACATATACATACATACAATACAGAGACCAATCATTACCCCCACATGCCATACATACATTACAGAGACCAGTCAATACCCCCACATGCCATACATACATACATACATTCAATACAGAGACCAGCCAATACCACCACATGTCATACACACATACATTACAGAGACCAGTCCATACCCCCACATGCCATACATACATACATACATACACACATACATACAGAGACCAATCAATACCCTCTACATGCCCATACATACATACATTACAGAGACCAGTCAATACCCCCGCATGCCATACATACATACATACACACATACATTACAGAGACCAATCATACCTCTACATGCCATACATACATACATTACAGAGACCAGTCAATACCCCGCATGCCATACATACATACATACACACATACATTACAGAGACCAATCAATACCTCTACATGCCATACATACATACATTACAGAGACCAGTCAATACCCCCACATGCCATACATACATACATTACAGAGACCAGTCAATACCCCCACATGCCATACATACATATATTACAGACACCAGTCAATACCCCCACATGCCATACACACATACATTACAGAGACCAGTCAATACCCCCACATGCCATACACACATACATACACACATACATTACAGAGACCAGTCAATACCCCCACATGCCATACACACATACATACATACATACATTACAGAGACCAGTCAATACCCCCACATGCCATACATACATACGTACACACATACATTACAGAGACCAATATCAATACCTCCACATGCCATACATACATACATTACAGAGACCAGTCAATACCCCCACATGCATACACACATACGTACACACATACATTACAGAGACCAATCAATACCTCCACATGCCATACATACATACATTACAGACACCAGTCAATACCCCACATGCCATACACACATACATACATATATTACAGACACCAGTCAATACCCCACATGCCATACACACATACATACATACATATATTACAGACACCAGTCAATACCCCACATGCCATACACACATACATACATATATTACAGAGACCAGTCAATATCCCACATGCCATACATACACACATACATACATATATTACAGAGACCAGTCAATATCCCACATGCCATACATACATACATTACAGAGACCAGTCAATACCCCACATGCCATACACACACACACGCGCAAAGCAATCAGACAATATAACTGTTCACAATAAAAACTAAGCAGTCAATCAATTCAGCAAGCAACTGCCAACCAGCCAACCTACCTAGCAAAAAACATGTCAACCAACCAACCAACTAACCAACCGACCAACCAGCCAACCAACCAACCAACCAGCCAACCCACCAACCAACCAACCAGCCAACCCACCAACCAACCAGCCAACCAACCAACCGACCGACCGACCAACCAACCAACCAAACAACCAACCAGCCAACCACCAACAAACCAATTCACAAAAGTAGACAACTCGCAAAGTGCTAATGCCACTGAACCTCGAGAGATTTGTCTTTTTAGACACTGTATGAATATTCATGAGCGCGAGCTCAAAACGTTGCTAACCCAATCCTATGTCTGGAATGAGGGGTAACTGCACTGGGTTACGGTCGTCTTGGTTAATGCTCAGAGAGTGTGGGTAAAGATGGAGCGCGCAGCAGACTGGGCAACAGGAGAGAGGTCGGGAAAACCGACGCGCTGATGACTAATAGGACTTCTGCTTACTTTAACCGTCAAGGACCATACAGAGATGTAAATAGATAGAGAGATGTACACAGAGAGAGAGATGAACGAATGGATGAACAGACAGCACCATCAGAGTGTTAGATGAAGAGAGACGGATAGATAGATAGATAGACAGACGGACAGACAGACAGACAGACAGACAGACAGACAGACAGACAGACAGACAGACAGACACATACAGACAGATAACGATAACTTATTGAAGAAAAGGCCACAGGCGCATTTGAAGAGGGTGAGGAATAAAGAACATAATTAAACAAGGTATCTCATCACAAACATTTAAACATTCTCAACCTATGCAATTTACTTGGGTCAAATTACTCCTTTTTTAAAAAATGATTTGCACAGATATAAAGCAGCATTCCTTTCAAAGTTATGATTTTTTGACGACACGACTAACTTGAACAGTGCTGGACGTCGTTGATATTTTAACGGAATAAGTTTTTTGTCGTGGATCTGCCAGAAAGAGGACATAAGAATACAAAATGAAGTCCATCTTCCCTACCAGATTTACACAACGGACACAACAATCCTTTTCTGTATAGATATTATATCGCTGACGATGCACAGCAATATCCGAAACACCGAACCTGAATTTTGTTAGTTCAGACCTGACAAATCTATTCAAGTTCACGGACAGATAGGCTTCTGCTTCGATAGGTAGATAGATAAATAGATGGATAATAGACAGACAGACAGACAGACAGACAGATAGATAGATAGATAGATAGATAGATAGATAGATAGATAGACAGATAGGTAGATAAACAGATCCATAGATTCACGGATACTATAACCTGGCAGACAGAAAGATAGAGAGATATACAGATCGATAGAGAAATAGATGGGGTGGCATATACTGGGGTAGATACATAGAATGGCGAACATAAAAGATAGAAACGGAGATGGAGAGACGGGCACCTGGGTAAACAGAATGGAAGTTTTATATATTAAGACTGGCTAGCCACTTCCCGTCATCCCTTTCCTTTGTCCATGTTCACCCATTCTCCTTCCCCTGTCCATACTGTTACCAGAACCTCCCTCCCCCCTCCTCCACGTTAGATAGTTGGATAGAGAGATAAACGGA
>JADBJO010002084.1:60000-62500 GCA_016801955.1 Conus betulinus
TCTTCTTCCTCCTTGGCTTCTTTTTGTTCATGTTGTTATTGTTGTGCTATTCATCTTCCTTTTGTACTTTTTGATTTCCATTGTGTTTGTCATTGCTGTTGTCGTTTGCGTTGTTTGTTGTTGTTGTTGTTGTTGATATTCTTCGTCTTCTTCTTCTTATTCTTCTTCTTCTCGTCCTCCTCCTCCTTCTTCTTCCTCTTTCTCCTCCTCCTCCTTCTTCTGCCTCTTTCTCCTCCTCCTCCTTCTTCTTCCTCCTCCTCCTCCTCCTCCTCTTCTTCTTCTTCTTCTCCTCCTCCTCCTCCTCCTTCCTCCTCCTTCTTCTTCTTCTTCTCTTCTTCTTCTTCTTCTTCTTCTTCTTCTTCTTCTCCTCCTCCTCCTCCTTCTTCTTCTTAGTAGGTCTTTCTTTCTTTCTAATTGTTCTTGCTCTTGCTTTCGTGTTTTTCTTCTCTCTTTTTTTTTTTTGTTATTGTGGTTGTTGCATTTGCTTTTGCTGTTTCCTTTTTTGGTACAATGGGTCTAAATAGAATATCAAAGAGTACAGAAGGTCTGTCTGGACCAGACGGATCAGAGTTTTATGATCGTTGGATATCACCTTTGGAAAGAAAAAAAAACAAGATGCAAAGCGTATAAACGTACTCCCAGTTTATCCTGAATACGCGTGATATATTCCGTAAAGAGTAAAAACCGTCTTGGGCTGGTGTAACCGTTAGTAATGGCTATTCTGGTAAACATCGGCCTGCATCTGTGACCTATAATGAACATACTTACAAATGTTCAGAAAGATCGGCCAAGAACTTTATGAGATTTTTTCAGTCAAGAAACAAACTATTATGGGCCGTCAGTAACGGCTATAACGGTAAACTTAAACATCGGGCATCTCTGTGACCCATAATGAACATATCTACAAATTTTCAGAAAGATCGGCACTTACTTTCTGAGATATTCCATTAAAAAAAAAAAAAACGTTATGGGTCGTTATAGCCGTTAGTAACAGCCATAATGGTAAATTAAACGTCGGACATGATCAGTGACCCATAACGAACATACCTACAAATTTTCAGAAAGATCGGCCCAAGTCCTTTCTTATGGGCCGTTACAGCCGTTAGTAACGGCTGCAACGGTAAACTAAAACGTCGGGCATCATCCGTCGCCCATAATGGACATACCTACACATTTTCAGAAAGGTCGGCCAAGTACTTTCTGAGATATTCGATATAGAAGAAAAACCAGTATGAGACGATATAGCCGTTAGTAACGAATATAAACGGTAAACTAAAACATCGGGTATGATCAGTAAACCATAGTGAACATACCTGCTAATTTTCACAAAGATCGGCCAAGTACTTCTGAGATATTCCATAAAGAAGAAAAAACCGTTACAGGCCGTTACAGCCGTAAGTAACGGCTATAACGGTAACTAAAACATCGCTCATTATTCGTGACCCATAATGAACATACCTACAAATGTTCAGAAAGTCCGGCCAAGTACTTTCGGAGATAATCCATAAAGAAGAAAACCCGTTACAGGCCGTTATAGCCGTTAGTAACGGCTATAATGGGGTAAACTAAAACATCAGGCAACACCCGCGGCGCATAATGTATGTACCTGCTAATTTCACAAAGATCGGCCAAGTACTTTCTTCTTTATGAACATACATACACATTTACAGAAAGATCGGCCACGTACTCTCTGAGATATTCCATAAAGAAGAAAAAACCGTTACAGGCCGTTACAGCCGTTAGTAACGGCTACAACGGTTAACTAAAACATCGGGCATTATTCGTGACCCACAATGAAGATACCTGCTAATTTTCATAAAGATCGGCCAAGTACTTTCTGAGATATTCCATGAAGAAGAAAAATCGTTACAGGCCGTTACAGCCGTTGGTAACGGCTATAAAGGGGGTGAACTAAGACACCAGGCATCATCGTGACCCATAATGAACATACCTGCTAATTTTCACAAAGATCGGCCACGTACTTTCTGAGATATTCCATAAAGAAGAAAAACCGTTACAGCCGTTAGTAACGGCAATAACGATGTAAACTAAAACATCGGGCATCATCTATTACCCATAATAAACATACCTGCTAATTTTCATAAAGGTCGGCCAAGTACTTTCCCGTTACAGCCGTTAGTAACGGCTGTAACGGGGTGAACTAAAACATCGCTCATTATTCGTGACCCATAATGAACATACCTACAAATTTTCAGAAAGATCGGCCGAGTACTTTCTGAGATATTCCATAAAGAAGAAAACCCGTGACAGGCCGTGACAGCCGTTTAGTAACGGCTATAGCGGTAAACTAAAAACATCGGGCATCATCCGTGGCCCATAATGAACATACCTACAAATTTTCAGAAAGATCGGCCCAGTAGTTTTGTCTGGAGCGAGTGGAACACATTTTGACCACGGACACACAGACAGCATTTCTTCGTTCCCACTCTAAAGCACTCCCTGTTCTATAAGAACTCGGAGTACAAAAAACGTATCATAT
>JADBJO010002084.1:75000-82500 GCA_016801955.1 Conus betulinus
CTACTGCCACTACTACTACTGCTGCCACCACTACTTTCTTGTACTTATTTTTGTTATTGCGGTTGTCGTTATTGTTTTCGTTGTTCCTTTTTGGCCCAAAGGTTCGGAATGTTGTGGGTGAATAGTCAGGAGAGGACAGAAGATCTGCTTGGACTCCGTTCGTCTCCTCCCAGATGGATCAAGGTTCCCTGATCAGTGGAGGTGGAGCATAACCTCACAGTTGTCGCCCTTTAAGTCAGTTTGTGAAGTGGATGTGAGTGACGTCCCTTCAATCATTTGGCCTGTGATTATTAAGCACTTTTTGGCGCTTGTGCTGAAAGAAGGCTTTTTTTTTTTTTTCCCCTTTCCTTCTGCACGATTTTACACGAAATAGTGAGATGAGATTGTACCATTTCATCTTCATTAGTCGTAATGTTTGATAAACAAGAATGCTCTGTACCTGTATAAGTGAAGTAGGCGTTAAATGAAAGTAACGTGCGAAACGAAAGGTAAGGTAGATACAATCATGGATTTGATATTCCATGCTGAGTTGCCATGATAGTTTTTATTATACCAGTTTTGACACTCCAGTAACACTCTACCAGAAAGATGTTTTGATAGTTTAAGGGATTGTATCCGCTGAGTTTAGACTGAAGACTCAGACTTTAATCTATGGTAATTTTCTCGTCTGATACAGAGGAGAAGAAGGATCTGATAATGTGACTCGGGTGATAGGGGTCGGGGGGTGGGGGTGGGGGGGGGGGGGGGTGGGGGTGGGGTTTGGGGTTTGGAGTTAGGCGGACTGGATAGATGACCGAGACTGTGGACGGATTATTGCCAGTATGGAATGCGTACTGTACACTGCCGTTTTAAGATGACCAGGAGAATGGTACTGTTGCAGTGTGTGTGTGTGTGTGTGTGTGTGTGTGTGTGTGTGTGTGTGTGTGTGTGTGTGTGTGTGTGTGGTGCGTGCGTGCGTGCATGTGTACGTGTGTGCGTGTGTGGGTGTGTGTGTGTGTGTGTGTGTGTGTGTGTGTGTGTGTGTGTGTGTGTGTGTGTGTGAGAAGAGAGAGAGAGAGACGAGAGAGAGAGAGATGAGAGAGAGAGAGAGAGAGAGAGAGAGAGAGAGATTAATAAAGACCATGGCGCCTGAGATGGGAGGTATACATACAATAGCCTTGCATAATCCATTTCCAACCAGTACAGTTAATAAAGTACGATAACACGATTGATTCTGCACCTTTAAACACTGTTTTATCTCATGATCTCATTCAATAGCCTTTAAAATGATCAGAAAATGAAAAAAATGCAATGAGGGAGGGACAAGACCCAAGGTAAAAATGTTCTTGTCTTTCTTCATTTTCTCAAAACCCGCATTTCACAGCATATACACACTGACATTCATGTGAGGTTTGTTCATTTTTATGTGGAGTAGTAGACTGTCCCCTTTGGCATGCTGCTTTTAGGTGCTTTTATCTTTATTTCTAAAGAAGGATTTTTATTTTCTTTGATTTTGTTGCATGTATGCTGATATTTGTAAATTATACCGTTAAAAAAGTTCACTTTTAGGATTTTTTTTTCTAAAAAATAAAAGTTGGCCTGTATGATAAAAAAACCTCTCTTGCAAACAAAGAGATATATGAATATCTACATAACAAAACAAACAGCAAAAGTCTATGTCCAATACTTATCACACAAACTCAATAACAAGTTTTTTGTTTGGTGGCCATATTGGATGGTTTCCATGGCAACGGTTCAAAGCAACAGTGAAGAAATTGGAATGATTTTGAAAAGAAAATTTGACTTGGTGCACTACCATTTCTCACCTTAAATCTACTTCTTTGCTCAACACGCGAGCTGCTTCTCTGCCAGCTGTGAATACCCGCCTTTGCTGGAGAACACGAACAGAAGCATTTATATCACCGACATCATCTTAATTCTCCTAATCCAAAACCAAACCGGTATTTCTACAATCTTAATCTCACATTCAAGATCCAATTATTCTTACCCACGAGCGTCGTATGGGCTGTAAAAGGCAATCTGTTATTCCATCTGCGTTATCCTTAACCTGTAAGGAATGATTTAAAACTCAATCAAGTCACAGCCAAAATGGACCAGTCTGTCCCTCAGATCACACGAATTTTGGCAATTAAAAAAAAAAAAAATCATAAAAAATCAACCACTTCCCCTAGGAGTATGAAAACATACACCATTGTATAGAGAAAAAAAAACCCAATATATTTATCAAAAATGCTACCTTCAGTGAGGAATCAACACAGTTCACATGATGTAAGTAATCCAAAATAATACACATTTGCAAAAAAACACATTTGCAAAAACAAAACAAAACAAAAAAAACTTTTGTGCACACTGTAATCCACTTCTTCATGCTCTCTATCCTCCCACACAATTTTCAGCAAGCTACACTTCTGAGCACTTGGTATGACCTACAGAGAATAGTATATTCATGACAACTGCATAAAACACAAGAATGTGACCACAAAATGCTTTTTCTCAATCAAAATCGTGTGATCGTGTTCAAAATCGTGTGATCGCCGGAACTGACAGTAGGACAATTTAAAACCCCGTACAGAATACACGAAGAACGATTGAAGGGAGGAAACTGCAAAAAAAGGCCCTAAGCTGTCCCTGAAACGAGATTTGTTGCCTTTAATTCAAAGGCAGTATGATTTAAAAATCGTCAAACTCTGTCGGAAGTTTGCATCCGACACGCCTTCAAGCGATACAAGACTCGAGCGAGTATTAAATGAACAGGATATCATCTAGTTTCTCTTTACATGAAATCATCGGTGTAGGGAGTACAAATGAATGCTCCCTAAAAAAATGCGTAGCAGCAGAATCAAAATCCCACAGCTCAGAACCATGTTGTGACATTGGCTGAATCTGAATATCAAAGAATTTCGAAAAAAACAAAGTTGAATATCAAATAATTGTAAAAGCAAAGTCAGCGAGTTATAATCTAGGAGTGCTAATTTCATCAAAATACACATAAAGCATATTAAGCTCTACTTGCGAGATCTGTACAAGCAAAGATAAATCTTCAGCAGGTAAAAAAAGTAAATATTAAGGTATTTGTAAGTATTCACTGCAGGCGTATAGACTCCATTTTATGTGCACCTTTCTACAGCGGCAAGTTAACCAACCTCTGTAAAACACAGTACTACTTTATTCATCTTTGTCTTTACCTGCAGTGCAGAAGCAGCTCTTTTCTAAACTATCCACATGAGTTTGTAAACCAATTTAAAGCAACATCGTTTGCTAGAAGAAGAATGAAAATCTCAAATGAAATACATATATTCTTAATGAACTTTGCGCCCTGTTGACCAGAATCAGTAAATTCGTATGTCTATTCATTAACAAACGAGGCAGACAACATAAGACTGCACACCTCCCCCAGCTTAACACTAGTCCTGCTGTTTGTATACTCAAAGACCCACCACTTCTCGCTCTAGCTCTTATACAGTCATACATGCCCATGACACATTGATACGATTTTTTTCTCTTAGTCCACTCAAACCAGTATAAACCATAAACTACTCCTATTAACGGAATGGAAGGCACTTCAAAATCAATAAAAGCAGCATACGATAATTTACGATTCAAACAAAAACGTTTCTGCGCAAATGCCATCAAAGTAAAACATATCATCTATGTTGAAAAGTTCCGATTGAAACCAGCTGGCTTTCACCAGTAAAGATCTTTGTTCTACCCTGCCCCGCAGCCTTCTGCTGACAACAATACTGTACAGTTCAGTGAAAACTCACAGGTCATTCATCCACACAATTCTTTAAAAGACATCGTCTAAAAATCTCATCCAAAACTTTGTTAAAAATCTTTCCACTGTAAAATCTCAGATCCGATGAAAAATGTTAACCTCTTTCAAGAACTCAAAGATCGCGTCAGGCGGAACATCTCTGAACAAGGTTTTCATGGAATCTGCTGTAAAATGTTTGTGTCTCACATCGTGCAAATCCCAACACTCTAAAAGAATATGTTTCATTGTGAGTGGCACATGACACGGAATGCACCAAGGAGCTTCTTCACTCTTTAAAAGGTAGGAATTTTACCTCATCTAACGAACGATCGGCCGATCATGGCCTGTCTACGAACCAATCAGCCGACTAATTAACCAGCTACCCAGCTATATTAACGGTGACTTAACCTAACGACAAATTATATGATTATCGACTGAGTGAGTTCTCTGTCCTAATAGGGCGTGGGGATAGGGGGGGGGGGGGGGGGGTGATGGAAGGTGGGCGGATTCTTCAGCGTATGATCTCTCTCTCTCTGTCTGTCTGTCTGTCTGTCTCTCTTCTCTCTCATATTTGTACTTTCTTACTTTACTCTAATTTTTGTCTTTGCTTCCTTTTGTTCACACACGTGCGCGCGCGCGCACACACACACACACGCATTATATATATATATATATATATATATATATATATATGCGTGGTGTGTGTGTGTGTGTGTGTGTGTGTGTGTGTGTGTGTGTGTGGTGGTGTGTGTGTGTGGTGTGTGTTGTGTGTGTGTGTGTGTGTGTGTGTGTGTGTGTGTGTGTGTGGTGTGTGTGTGTGTGTGTGTGTTTGTGTGTGTGTGTGTGTGTGTGTGTGTGTGTGTTGTGTGTGTGTGTGTGTGTGTGTGTGTGTGAGTGTGTGTGTATGTATTTGTGTGTGTGTGTGTGTGTGTGTGTGTGTGTGTGTGTGTGTGTGTGTGTGTGTGTGTGTGTGTGTGTGTGTGTCTCCTTTCCTTTTTACTTCATTCTTTCCCATACATCTTTGCTCTTTGTACTCGTTTTATGAAACACACTTTCTTCGTCACCCTTTCGCCCTACCCTCTTTGTTTTCCTGTCTTTTCTGCCCTTTCTCTCATTGTCTCCTTCTCTTCACTCTCCCTTTGTCTTTTCACTTTGAGGCTGTTGATCCTTCATCTCACATTATCTTTCTTTTCGTTCTTCTTCGTTTCCCTTCTTCTCTTCTTTGTCTTTCATTATTCTTCATGTCATTCCTTTTCTTTTGTTTTTTTTCCCTTGTGCTACAGATTCAAGACTTTCATTCATTCTCTGCTCCGTCTCTGCTTGCCGGCGATTTTTTTTTTTTTTAAACTTCCCCACTTTGGTCTTAACACAATCAGGCGGTCCCTAAACTGAATGAAGCCAGACAAAAAGAATTTAAACCGTTTTATTAAAAAAGCGCTTCTCGAGGGACATTATTGGATAAGGGAACGTCATCTTGGGAGATTCTTCCCAGATGATCTCAGCTTTCACGAATGTACATATTCCCCAATGATGTGAAGGAAGCAGAGAATGGGTGGGAGAGGAGAAAGGGGGGGGGGGGGGGGGGGGGGGGGGGGGGGGGGTGGGGGGGGAGGAGGGGGGGGGGGAGGGGGCGTCTGGAAGGGGTTAATGGCGGACAGGAGGGAAGCAGGCTTGTGTGGAAAGAGTGGGAGGGGAGAAGAGGAGGAGGTCTGTAATCCTTGTCATCCCACGTGATAGATCGCGCTTCCTCTTTCCTCCTCGTCTGGTTCTGTTCGTGTGCGTGTTGTTATTGTTGTTGTTGCTGTTTGTCTGATCTTCCTTCTCATCTACTTCTACCACCACCACCACCACCACCGCCCACCACCCACCAAAAACTACTACGATAACTACCGCTGCTGCTGCTTCTACTGCTGTTACTACTACTAGTATTATAACAACAACAAAAAACTACTACTATTACCACTACTACCACCACCACCACCACCACCACCGCCACCACTACTACTACTACCACCACCACCACCACCACCACCATCTCTGCCGCTACTACCATTTTGTGTAATTCTGCCTTGCCGTCTTTTTGCCGTTGTCTTCTATTGTTGCCTTTCTTTTACTTGTTCTTCTTCGTGTTAATGTTGTTGTTGCCCTTCTTCTTCTTCTCCTTCTCTTCTTCTTCTCTTCTTCTTCTCCTTCTCTTCTTCTTCTCCTTCTTCTTCTTTCTCTCCTCCTCCTCCTCCTCTTCTTCTTCTTCTCTTCTCCTTTTTCATTTTTTTCTTTCTGGTACTTGTGGTTGTTGTTCTCGTCATTTGTATTCCTATTTCATGCAAAGGCAGTTCAATGAAGAAGGATGAATAATCACAGAAGAGAAGAGGATCTGTTTTAATTCCGTCAGCCTCCTTCCAGATCATCGGATGTTAACCTAACCTCACAGTTATCGCCCTTGTAACGAGCTGTGAAGTGAAGGTACACAGTGTCCTTCTATTCTTCAAGGCATGAAAGAAAACACCTTTCCAGACGACATAGGATTAATGCTGAAATAAGACTGCTTTCCAAAGCTGATTTGCATAAAATGTGAAGATTGTGAGATTTAATCATTTACCATTCGTAACTCCTGGCAACTATAGCATGTTGTACCTGCTTGTCAACTTGAATCGTTTGCCAGTCGTTACACCATAATGTAAATAGGATGTTGTACCTGTTTAATGAAGTACCGTGTCAAGTTGTGAGTGCGACCCATTATCTCCCCTTTCCCGTCGCGTTCAATCAGTGTGTTTTTTGGTTTTTAGCTTGGCCTATATTGATTCCTTGTCAGCTATTTACAAAAGCTAGGTCGGATTTCCGATAAAAAAGTAAAATTTGAATAGGGGAGCACAGCTCGTCTGCCTTACAGGCTTTTTTTTTTGACACATACAATCAGCACATGACACTCAAAATCGTCTCTTCTGAAAGTTAATTTTGTGAGGGTGAAGTCGATTTTGTGCAACGTCAGCTGTTTCCTTCGTGTTAAAAGACTAGCTATGTTTTCAGGTTGGGTTTGTGATCTGCAGTCTTTAACACTGGTTTGACAGTCTTCGGGTCAGGCTGGGTTTGTGATCTGCAGTCTTGAACATTGGTCTGATAGTCTTCGGGTCAGCTCGAAACTGGACCGAACGTTCCAAAGAGGGGAGTATCGAGGCTGGTCAACTGCTGCTGATCTACAGATGTACTCAACATCTTCAAATCGCGTATCTGCGTTGGGGTGAGGGGAGGACCCCACCCCCTGAGTCCGGTGTGTTCGTTCTGCAAGTCTGCGAGGCAGTGTAGGGGCCTGCAACCTGCAGATTGATGGTTTCCCATCTTCTGTGCCACTGCACTGGCGTTCCACTCAATGCCGCTCGTTCTCCCTGTCCACAGCCACAGCCCACAGCTCTGGGTAGGTGTTGGTTGGGACAGAACACACACACACACACACACACACACACACACACACACACACACACACACACACACACACACAAAGGCATGGCTCTGATAGGAATCGAACAAACAAAACTACGGAGAGAGACAGGTCGGATGAACGGGGGTAGGGGGAGAGGGAGGGGAGAGAATGGTAGGTGGTGGGGGGGGGGGGGGGGTAGAAGAGGGATGGTAGACAGAGTGGGATTGGGGATGAGCGATTTAAAACGGAGTAGGTTATATGTTTAGACGGTGTATACAAAGTACGGTTTACACAGAAGACTTTTTGCGAATGGACGCTAACGATTTTA
>JADBJO010002084.1:87500-90000 GCA_016801955.1 Conus betulinus
CAGTCTGAACAAGAGAGCTGATAACATTTTGAAACGAAACGGATTTCAAAATTCATGTTAAGCTGACAAACAACAAACAACGACAAACAACAACAACAAAAGACAAAACAAACGACAACAAAAAATACAGTTCCTTAAATTCTTGGAAATTATAGATGAAAGGCAAATAAGCTTTTTTTTTTTGTCTCTGCCCTATCTTTTGAATCATCTCAGTGACACTGTACCCACAGTGCTCATCCGGTTGCCTGATCCACAGCCACACCCTGGCTTATCCCGTCACAGCCCTGGCACCGGCAATCCACAGGGTACAGTCCATGTCAAGTCGCCATGAGGCAACCCACCAGAGGAGACACTGCACTGCTACTGAGTCACTTCGGGTGGTGTCCAGTGATTCCTGTTCCGATGCAATGCACACACAGAACAGCACCTACTAAGGGCCCCTTCTCACGACAAAAACTGCTTAGTTGCGGAGCTAGTGTGAAGAAGGTATCCCTCCAGAAGGCGCGACCACGTCCGTCCACCGAAAAAATCACGAAGAGTTTGTTGTCCGTCGAGACGACGAAGACCATCTAGTCATCCTGGGATCCGGGGGCGAGTGCATTGATGGGTGGTCAGGCCGATCTGCGCCCGGAAAGATCTATCACGGTACGGACAGGGGATAGTGCCAGCTGCTGGAGATCTGGTGGCGCTGGTCTTCGGATCATCCTGCGCTGCTCAGCTGCAGCAATTCTGTTGCATTCACAGGTCTCTGCACCCTTTGCGGACAGCTGGTCGCCACCCATCTCTGTCCTGGGCAGTCTGCTCCCAAGTCGTGTGTGGCTGATGTTGAAGGCCTTCAGGGAGGATTTGAGGTTGTCTTTGAAACGCTTCCTCTCGCCTCCATGAGCGATTGCCCTGTTGTAGTTCGCCAAGCAATAGTTTCTTTGGCAGCCGATGGTCTGGCATGCAAACTACGTGACCTGCCCAGCGAAGCTATGACTGCATCAGGATGGCGAAGATGCTAGGCAGGCCAGCACAAGCTTTGGCGAGCCGGGCGTTCGTCTCATCGTCGATGACAACGTTTTTTTTCTGGACAGAGTGCTGCCTAGGTAGGTGAACTTATCCACCGCGTTCAGTTGCTGTCCAGTGATGGCGATGACTGGTTCAACGTATGGCTTTCCCGGGGCTGGCTGGTGCATCTTTTCAGTCTTTTTTGTATTGATTGTCAAGCCGAAGTTGTTGCAAGCAGCCAAGAGTAAGTCGATAATGGTGACGCCGACAGAATCTCGCTGAGGGTATAGACGTGAAATGGAAATCCAAACTGAGGTCACCGCAGAGCAGGGCATGAAGGACCATAGAATATGAGATTTTTCTTAATGCTGATAAATGAGAAGACGACGATAATTTTATGGATTTCCGTTTTGGTGTGAGACTTCATAACAGGGCTGTACTCTATGCTTACTTTCATAACATACCATGCCATCAACCAGGCCTGAGAGCTACAGATACCTGCAGTGTTGGTTAAGAAATTTGAGCAACACTCTCAGAGAGGTATCGATTGAATGGATGAAGCTCAACTGTGTGGTCCCGGTCTTCCCAGCTGACTCTATAGTAAAACTCAACTCTTGGTAGGAGCCGTCTGGTGAAATAGATTTTTATAAATGTCATGTCTTCTATCATTATGACGATATGCTGCCATATAAGAAATTCCAAATCTGAACTTTGTCAAAATGTATTTTTAAAACGCCTATCCATGTTCATGGGTGAATAAACCAACAAAACCAAACCTACAAATAAACCAAGAAAACCAAACCTACAAACAAACCAACAAACCAAACCTATCATTGCCGTGATGTGGCACGACCCTATTTGCTTTCAAGGTCACTCACGCTGCACTGAAAGACTAGCATGTTATCTGTTTTGAAGACATGTTAGATTTTGCCCACTTTCTGCAGAAAAAAAAAAATGTCACCTTCGCCAGCGCTTTTTCAGGCAGTTTGATCAAACCTCCAGACTGTAAGGTCGCTCCCCAGGCGACGTCCTCACGGCTGTCAAACGTAAGGCATTTTATATGGCACGGGGGGTTTTGATCTCGAACGCATGTTGTGGTCTTGACTAGCTTTGATATTTGATGCACTCTGCAGCATTCTCCAGGTTTTGGAGTGATAAGGCACTTACTGCGTTGACCGTGTGCGTAACATGAGGGCATTTCATGAAATTCGCCGGGTTTGGAGTTGAAAGGCGTTTTTAGGCTTTTTTACCGGGTTTCGATTTTGAAGGCATTTTATACCAGTGTGTGGGTTTGGAGTTTGATGTGTTTTCATGCCATTCACAGCTTTTACACTCTGAAGGCTTTGCATGCGCTTGGCAAGGTGTGTCCACTTTAAAGGAACGGTGTGGTCTTCACGGGATTTGAACCCAGAAGGCATTTTGTGCCCTTCACTGTTTCTATGGTTTCATCGTTTCCGTTCAGTAGATTTCATACTTAAAGCGTTTGGTGCCATTGACTAGATGTTAGTAC
>JADBJO010002084.1:107500-132500 GCA_016801955.1 Conus betulinus
GCACCAAGACGTCCGTTTGAAAATCCTATCCTCTGTTCCATACCATCATAAATAACAAAACCATGCTCTTGCTTCCTTGCACATAACACTTATACATTATGACTACATTTAAAATAAAAATTTTTCGTTCTGATTAGGAAAAGCATCACACACCATGGGCTGGTTCTATTCTCCTTCCAGGGTTTCGCTTGCCCAAGACGTCCCTATCCTTTTACATAAATAAAAAAAACCATGCTCTTGCTTCCAAAAAAAACTTATTTTGGATTTTCTGATTAATCATACCAAAACATTAGTTTTCACGGGCAATGGACGAGGCATAAGAAAAAAAAACTGATGTATTAACGACATTAGAATTCTTGACATTAACTTCTTGAAACTAAAGAAAATGTGCAGGTCTATAACTCACCTCCTCAGCTGCTGATGAAAGGGGAACAACTCCCCCCCCAAAAAAAAAAAACGCTGCCCCTTGGATCCCCGGGACGGTCGACTCCAGGGCGGGTCCAGGAGCAAACCTAGCCACCCCGTCAGCAAGTGTAGTTGACGGTGGGACTTGTGGGGGGTTGCCAGCAGCTTTCCTCCCACAATGAAGGGCAAAACGTCTTTCAAACAGGTTACCTTTCCTTGTAGGTCAGCCAGCGAGCACCTCACAGAACAAAAAGTCACTGTCAGTTATTCCAGACAGTTATACAAAGGGAGTACCTCGATTTCTGAACGACCTGCTGTACTCTGTGCTGTGGGCACAATTAAAAAAAAAATGTTTTTGGTATTTTTCTTCCTCCTTCCACTTGAAATGGGAACGGTCCGGGCAGAAGGTCGGGTACATGCCACCTCGGCAGGGGGGGGGGGGGGGGGGGGGGGGGGGGGAGGGGGTCAGTCATAAAGAAGGGCTCTGATTGGTCAAAGAAAGAAAAACACGCGGGGTTGGGTTCCAGTCCCACGTGGAAAACGGCAAAAGAAAAAAAAAAAAAAAAAAAAAATGACACACGCACGTGTTTCACGTGGCGCAAAGGATTCCCACTGTACCAACTTCAGCTGAAGTGAGCGAAAGGTAAGTTGAATGAAACGGTCTGGCCATACAAAAAATGTGCCCTCTCTCCCAAGTGAGCAATGGAGAAAAACGTGACCTAACGTCACGGCTAAAGCTGGTCCGCGACTCAGGTTATCTGCCTTGTGCTGACGAACGAACTTGTCTGAGCTCATATCTTGAGATCCTCGAGTTAAGAAACAAAATTAGCCACAAAAAAAAAATCTTTCTGTTAGATCTGGTTTACTCATGTTCTTGTGTTTATCCAGTCTTGCGTCATTTAGATCTTACTACTTGTACCCTCGTGGCCTATTTTGGTCGTTATGTATACCATAATTTGGTTCCTTTACATTTGAGATGGAAAATATCTGACAATATTTTTAATGTTCACATGTAAAAAAAAGAATACTTAAACGAGGGAGGTGGAAGAGTAGAAAGAAAAAGTTGGATGATGTGTAAGAAAGAAAATAAAAAAGGAGGAAGGATCCAAGATGAACACTTGAAGTGGGTCTGAAGCACAATTGAAGGAAAGTATTTTGATGACTTTTGAAAATGTACGTCATTATTTCAACAAGAGAAACAACTGATGAAGAATTCAAAAAGTTGAAACATCCCATGCACTTGTAGAATCCTTATCTGCATTACCTCTTGCTTTTATATCCACAAAGTTTGAGACTGGGCTATACCTGACACGTGAAAGTCTATCCATTAACACCAGGTGAAGGGAATATAAAGATATTCGACCTTGTGTCCTCGGAGAATTGAGTTTAATACCTAAGGCTAACAGATCCTGTCAAAATTAGAGTTCTGTGCGCATGTCTCACCTCGACTGACAGACCAATTCTAAGCTTCCATGGCAGACTATGCATTTATGGTCTCTCATTTCTGTCAAAAAGTGCGCGGAGTAAAACATGCACCTACAAAACGGAGTCATCCTGTCGTTTCTGAAGATAACCTTGGTTGTTTCCATAGAAGAAAACTCAAAAAATGTCAGAGAACAGCTTTCCCAAGCAAGGGAACCATTGCACATGAAGACGTTCAACCTATACAATTGTCACAACAGACTGATTATGGGAACCTCTCTATAAACAAAAACGTATGCGCGTGCTTTATGAATCCTTTTACAAGCTAAGTCAGGTAAGACTCATACAGTGAAGTATGCGTTTAAACACTTTACTTATAAATGAATTTGACGGCTGGTGTCAGTGTTGATTTTTATTTGTGCGATCAGTAAGGTACGCTGTTGAGGATTGAAACAACGGCTGATGCGAACGGCTTACGCCCTTTCTTTGTTCTCCGCAGACTTATCGGCTTTTATTAGTGTTGGTTTTGAACATTCGTTTATTGTTTAGCTTGTTTTGTGTTGCTTACATTTGATAGTGTATCAAGATCGCTTTCCTTTGAGGTAGCCAGGAAAGAAGTGCTTTCTGTTTTTTTTATTCACGGAAATAAGATATAAAAATCGGTACATGAACGTGCAAATGTTAGTGTTCACCAGCCCATTTCACCCTGTAATTGATTAATCATGCAATTTCGGTTGTGTGTGTGTGTGTGTGTGTGTGTGTGTGTGTGTGTGTGTGTGTGTGTGTGTGTGTGTGTGTGTGTGTGCACGCGTGTGTGTGCGTGTGTGTGTGTGCTGTGCATTGTAAATCTAACATTGGCTTTTCTCACAAAGTTCAAGCGTTTAACGTGATAGAACTTGGCACCATGATCATCTTTGTACAGACCTTTCAAGTCGTCTCATACGATAATAGGCCATTGAATTATGACGTTAGTAAATCTGCATTTTACATTTCCAGCAATATCTCTCCATGACAAAACAGTCGTGTTCATAGCATAGGTCATCACATGCAGCCATTACGTCATGCGTACACTTACAAAAGCCTTGATATGACATATATGCAAATATTACAAGAAATATTGAGTTACATTCTTGAAACCTTACTTTCGATCAAGCAGACGCGCAGTCAACGATGAAAGTATTAGTAACTATAGAACCAACATAGGCCACACACAGGTGTGTTGCAAAAGATAGCTATGTAAACCGACTTTATAATTTATGCTGAATTAGCACGTGAAGCCACACTAAATCAGCAATTCAAACAACCTGATCTGTTTTAACAATGACAGGTTTTTAAGAAAACCTTGGCATAACACAGTTAATATTACGCTTACTATCAATAATGATAAAAAAAAAGTTGGCACTGGCGTGTTAAAATCCGAAATGGACGCATCAGCAACAACGTCACGCACGTTATGTCAAAAACAGACGTCATGTGCTCCGTCACACTTTGTTGGTGACGTGCAATCAGATACACACAGATGATTGTGCTTGATGAGGAAAACAAGATCTATACCCCCCCCCCCCCCCCCACCCCACCCCCCGTCTTTCCCTATTTGCCCCGCCACATTTTAAAAAGAAAAAACACTTTGCCTCCGAGCCAAAGAAACTAACATATTTTCCTTGCCTTCCATGATGTTTGTCTTGCCTGAAGAAGGCCAAAGAGGTCGAAAAACACGTGGTGTTTGTCTTATGATCTGTTTGTCTCCTTTTGTTTCGCGGCATAGTGAGTTTCTGACCAATGTGTGTGTGGATTATGCCTGCAGTCACCTCACTCTGAATCCCACCACACTCTTTGCCATTAATTCTTTTTTATTTTCAATGTGGTGTTAAGTTACACACGTGATTAATTCAGGCAATTGCTATTCGTGTTTTACGATGATGTAACTGTGGATAATATTGAACGCTATAGGAAAAGAGGGGAATCAGAATACCTACTTACACTTACCAACACTTTACTATCTAAATTTTGAAGAGAAGACAACAACAACAGCAGCAGCAGCAGCAACAGCAGCAACAACAATAAGAACACTACACAACGTAGGATAATGATGAATACTTACACAACGTTTGAAAATCAGTCAGCATCTCAAAGAGCTTAGCAGAACAATGAACAATGTTCGCAGGAAGTTTAATTAAAAAAAAATCAACATCATGTACCTGAAGATGTCCGCGCTTTGCCAAACTGCCCTACCAACAATACCCACCCAGGGTACTGAAGGGGAATGATGAATGAAGACGGTGGATCTGAAGACGGAACAAGATTCGGCCGTCTGGGATGGAGGAGTTGTTACAAAGGAAAAAAGAAGGCGGTGATGATAGAATAAATGGGGTGTGTGTGGGAAGGAGGTGGGGGGTAGGTGTGGGGGGGGGATGCTGGGGGAGGTAATCCTCAGTATGGAAGGAGGCAGTAAGGCGATAAACTCGGTGACCGACCTTTCCCCTGCACGGTCAGAGCGCGTGAGATGAACGGGCAGCCAGCTAGCTTGACTTGAAATGCACAGTCGGTGCCCCCGTGGACCCTGTACATATTTCACGCTGACCATTTGTATTCATCGTCAAGGTTCCCCTGGCTTCTGAGTCTCCCTTGCGCTCTGTCACCTCGAGCGGCGTGAAGAGGAGCGCACACGACTCTCCATGGTGATGGGAACGGGGGGATGGTTAATTGATGTCTACCTTACCAGCTTAAGGTTGTTCGACGACTTCGCAAGTAGCATTGCCCTCTCCTCTCTCTCTCTCTCTCTCTCTCTCTCTCTCTCTCTCTCTCTCTCTCTCTCTCTCTCTCTCTCTCTCTTCGTGTCCTCCGTCTTTCTGCCTGTCTGCCTGTCTGTCTCTGTCTGTCTCTCTCTGTCAGTGTCTGTCTCTCCTGTGTGTCTGTCCCTGTCTCTGTCTCTCTCTCTCTCTGTGTCTCTCTCTGTCTGTCTGTCACTCTGTCTCTCTGTCTCTGTCGATCTGTCCGTCGGTCGATCTACCTGCCTACCTGTCTGTCTGTCTGTCTGTCTGTGTGTCTGTCTGTCTCTCTCTCTCTGTGTTTTATCTCTCCTTTTTTTAAGATATGTCATTGAGACTATCTTGAAGTGAAACATACTTTACAAACATCAGAATGACACGGGGTATTAAATTCAGATTTACCTCCAGACGTCTGTGTGTTTCTCTTGTCTGTTAACTGGCTGTATTGATTTCTTGGTAATGTGCGTGAATGGAACATTTGAGATGGCGTGGTGGGAGAAACCGGCTTCAACCACACCTAAATAATGTCCACACTCTAAAATGTTTCGAGTGTTACGTTGTAAAAGAGCATAAATTCTTCTATTCCTTATTATGTATTGTTACGTTTCCAAGAATGGCACTATTGAGTCTAAACATAAAATCTTACATTTTGATGCATATCAATTGTATAAAATTTTCACGTACTTCAACTCCTTTTTCACAAATTTAATCATTTGAATTTTGACAAAAGAAATGATTTTCTGATCGCCGATCTTCTGTCAACTATACAAAATATCTATGAAAATGCTCAGAAGACTTGGAAAAAAAGGACAAATACTATGGCTTTTTTCGGTCATAGATCGTCTTCAGGACTGATGACCTTAGATGAAAGACAAGTATTTGTCTTCCATTGACTGTCATCAGTCCGATCTATGACCAAACCGTTGAATGTTGACCTTTGAAACTTCATACCACCATTCGCCAGCGGAGCTGACCGTTAAAAAGTACGAACCACCCGTGAAGTCAGATTTTTTTTTTTTTGGCTTGAAAACCCTCTCCACCCACCCGGCAGTACATGGGTACCCTCTCCATCCCCCCGGCAGTACATGGGTACCTTCTCATCTCCCCGCCCAGCAGTACATGGGTACCCTCTCCATGCACCCGGCAGTACATGCGTACCCTCTCCATGCACACCCGGCAGTACATGGGTATCCTCTCCATCCGCCCGGTAGTACATGGGTACCCTCTCCATGCACCCGGCAGTACATGGGTATCCTCTCTCCATGCACCCGGCAGTACATGGGTATCCTCTCCATCCGCCCGGTAGTACATGGGTACCCTCTCCATGCACCCGGCAGTGCATGGGTACCCTCTCCATCCGCCGCCCGGCAGTGCATAAGTACCCTCCCCACCCACCGGCAGTACATGGGTACCCTCTCCACCCACCCGGTAGTACATGGTACCCTCTCCATCCCACCCGGCAGTACATGGGTACCCTCTCCATGCACCCGGCAGTACATGGGTACCCTCTCCACCCACCCGGCAGTACATGGGTACCCTCTCCATCCGCCCGGCAGTACATGGGTACCCTCTCCATCCGCCCAGCAGTACATGGGTACCCTCTCCATCCACCCCGGCAGTACATTGGTACCCTCTCCATCCACCCGGCAGTACATGGGATACCCTCTCCATCCACCCGGCAGTACATGGGTACCCTCTCCATCCGCCCGGTAGTACATGGGTACCCTCTCCATGCACCCGGTAGTACATGGGGTACCCTCTCCATTCCACCCGGCAGTACATGGGTACCCTTTCCATTCGCCTGGTAGTACATGGGTACCCTCTCCATCCACCCGGCAGTACATGGGTACCCTCTCCATTCCACCCGGCAGTACATGGGTACCCTCTCCATTTCCACCGGCAGTACATGGGTACCCTATCCATTCCCCATCTGGCAGTACATGGGTACCCTCTCCATGCACCCGGCAGTACATGGGTACCCTCTCCGTTCCACCCGGCAGTACATGGTACCCTCTCCATTCCACCCGGCAGTAAAGGGGTACCTAATTGAATTCAGGGTAGGTGAAAGGCGGCGGAAAGAGAGGGAAAGGGCACCCGCCCTCCGCTATTGCCTCGCCCTGGACACAGTGAACCTGTGGAAGTTAACCACCCCTACAGACAATAGTGCTTTGGACATTTTGATCTTAAGCTGTAGCGGTCACCTTTTGACGAGCGTGACAAAAGTCGCTTCCATTGTCATGGCTCTTTCTTTCTTTCCTTCCTGTCCCTCGGAAGAGGATGGGGGGGGGGGGGGGGGGGGGGGGGGGGGGGGGGGGGGGGGGGGGGGGGGGGGGGGGGGGGGGGGGGGAGGCGGGAGGTACATGCCAAAAACAAAACAAAACAAAACAAAACAAAACAAAACAAAATCCGGGATGGCGCGCAGATGAGCATAGGCCATTGCCGGCAGCACAGATTTCTGCTTTGACAGGGCGGGGCGAGCATCAGCGGACGTTGACTCTTCCCGGGAGAGTCAGTGTGAAATGTGGCGGCGGTTCGACACTTAGTGAGTGAGCCGTGGGTTTTCTGTTTTTTTTTTTTTTTTTTTTTTTTTTTTTTTTCTTTGCTGCTGGATGTCTTCCTGTCTGTTGGTGTCTTCCAGTCAGCCGCTCTGTGTGCTTGTCTGTGCGCATGCGTGTTTTTGTTTGTTTGTTTGTTGTGTGTGTGTGTGTGTGTGTGTGTGTGTGTGTGTGTGTGTGTGTGTGTGTTTAAAGATTTACTTTTGAACGGAAACTATTCTCTCTCTGTCTCTCGTCTCTGTCTGTCTGTCTGTCTCTGTGTCTGTGTCTGTGTGTGTGTCTGTGTGTGTCACACACACACACACACACACACACACACACACACACACACACACACACACACACACTGACTGACTGACTGACTGAAACCATTTACTGTCACATTAACATAGTGTTTGATAATGATAAATAATAATAAATTCATGAGAAAACGAAAATAATCCAAATAAACATCTGAATGACATAAAAAATCACAAAGGAAAATTAACAGGGAAGCAATTAACATTTTTAGATGAAAATGATAAAATCAGAAATTGTAACAATAAAACAAATTAACATCTTAACTGCACTGGGCGAATCTCTCTCTCTCTCTCTCTCTCTCTCTCTCTCTCTCTCTCTCTCTCTCTCTCTCTCTCTCTCTCTCTCTCTCTCTCTCTCTCTCACACACACACACACAACACCATAAAAAAACGAACAAGAAGAACCCACCCCCACCCCCAACACGAGCACACAAAAAACACACACCACCCACCCACCCACCCACCCACCCTTCTCCTTCCCCCTACTCACGTGTATGCATGCACGCACATATATTCACTCACAGACAAACAAATAAACCAACCCCCCTCTCTCTCTCTCGCATGCTCACACACACACACACACACACACACACACACACACACACACACACACACACACACAAACACACACACACACACAAAACAATCCACACAAAAAAAGAGACGTACGCACAACATACACTCACATTTGAACAAAACCAAGTTCTCTCTCTCTCTCTCTCTCTCTCTCTTAACGCGCGCACAACCTATGCAAAAGTTTCGTAAATGGAATAATGCGACCTAGTACACGTGAGAGTCGGACAGCTATGTCATGTAACAAAATTCTTTGCTCTACGTGTACATCAGACCACTAAACCACACACACACACACACACACACACACACACACACACACACACACACACACACACACACACACATACACACACACAACACACACAAATTTCACCGTTAGAAAAATCTGCCAAGTGGATGAGACTTGATCAGATTCACAGCCAAATTGGCTACACTCCACCCATTTTCTGGGTGGGACAAAACACACTATGCAATGTTAAAGGTAGATTTTTTGACATCGATTTTATCATGAAGACATTGAAAATATGCTTTTGTTATGGAACATTCAAGTAAAAAAAATGAGGTACATTCAGGTTTTTGACCACAGACACACAAAGGAGATGGTTTTAAAAACCTGCCTAACCAACCATCCACCCGTATTCTGTGCAATACATTTCTATTCGGAATAGAGCCTGGCGGACTTATACAATGACTGCTGGGTGCCGAAAGATCCCATCTGTTCTTCCGAATGGCAGCTTCAAGGTACTGTGTTCTTCTCTGGTCCCAGAGTGCTTTTGTCAGAATATTGTTTATTTCAAGAACCGAATAAGGAACATCACATAAATTCACTGAAAGTGAAATGGGACATACAGCGATTATTCATGAATGCTGTTAGATCACTGAATGGTCGTGGAGGTAATTGAAATCAATTCATTAGGAGGGGGGGGGGGGGGGGGGGGGGTGGAGTGGAAAGGAAGATTAATGGACGAGTCGACGAGAAAGAGAGAGAGAGAGAGAGAGAGAGAGAGAGGGGGGGACAACGCGCGCGCCTGCGTGCGCGAGCCCGCGCGCGCGCACGCACACACACACACACACACACACACACACACACACACACACACACACACAGGTCATAACAGGCCATGACCTTTGACACAGATGTGCTTGAACATCGTATCTAGCGATCATCATGAACACGACCAAACACACACAAAAGAGATATTAAGAGATAGCATGGGTTAAAAAGACTAAAATAAGCAGTGCAGAAACAGTAAAATATTTTTGTTAAATGTTGCCACCTCTCTGAACTTGAATGGTCAATAAAATGACATTAAGAAAAAAACTAATTGTTGTGGACACACATACAGGAGCACGCACGCTTTTACACACGCACACACACACACACACACACACACACACACACACACACACCACCACCACCAACCAGCTATATATAGTTTAAGATATTTTTTAAGCAGTGCAATTTCGGTTTTACTACATATTTTGTGAAAATTTGGGGCTAAGAGAATGTGATGAATTTTTTTTTTTTTAAATAGAAAAGTTGGCAAATTTAATCTTTGAAATATTCATTCAGATGAAAAAAACAAGTACCAGGACTTATTTGATTTACAGAGAAACAGATTTTGTTCCCATCTTTATTGTAATGAAATGTAGAAGTCTTCGGTTTTGATCTAATACTGTATCACCAATATCTAAAGGTCAATGCTCTGCTCAAATGTACATTTCTTATGTACAATTTACATGTCCCAAGCATTTTCCACTACGTTGGGTTGAATGCCTGAATCAGATACGAGCTGAAAGTAAGTATGACTGCATTTGGACACGACAGTCTTCTATTCACTGGGGAGTGCTTTGTATGAATATTCAAGAATCACTACAATATGATTACGAACGATTCTTGTTGGTAGCCGTTCAAAGTGGTACAGTAAGTGTTACTATCAGAGACACTAAACATTTTCCTTTCAAAGAGAAGATTATGTAAATTCTAGTCCTGACTTATATATATACTGTCAAACTTACGAAATTCAGATGCTGTAATCACACACTTCCTCTTGAGGCAGTGAGAAAATATTGTGTGGAAAAGACACGGACGGTTATGTAAATATTGTAATATGAACATCATTGGTGATGGATATCATGTTATGATTGAGTGTCCCGAGTGCGATATGCCACGGCAATATTATTTACCTACGCAATTTGGCAACGTAATTGTGTATATCGTTTTCTGTAAAAAAGTGTTTGGAGGTAAAAAAAACAACTACAAACAAACATTAAAAGGCAACATTTCGGAAAAAACAGTTAACTTGCCTGATGTTTCTCCTCTTTGTTGTAAAAAATGATCACACTTTAGGATCTGTGTTTTGTGTATTTTACATATATAAAAATGTTGCATATATCAAAAAACGAAACAAGTACGCTCATGACACATACAAAGAAAGGTTTATGCTGTTTCCGCACTGATTTGTTTATTTGTTATTCTTCATACCCCAAAAGGGGTTGGAAGGATTAAGTTCAACTTCCAACCAGGCCGCCGTGGCGAAGTGGTTAACGTCGCGGACTCCCGGCTGGGAGGTCGTGGGTTCGAATCCCATCAGAGTCATGTGGGTTTTTCTGCCCCGACCGGCTCCTACCCAGAGTTGAGTTTGTTGCGGACTCAGTTGGGAAGACTGAGACCACACAGTCGAGTTTCATCCACTTAATGAATGCGTTTTCTGAGAGTGCTGCTCAAATTTCTTGACCAACTCTGCAGGTGCCTGTATCTCTCAGCCCTGGTGATGCCCTGTCATGTAGTCTCAGACCGAAATGGAAATCCGTAGCATCATCATAAATCATCCTCATTCTCATCGATCAGCATAAAAAATGTCTCAAATTCTGTGGCCCTTCATGCCCTGCTCTCATGGTGACCTCAGTTTCGATGTCCTCTCCACTCTGTGGCCTTGTTTGGTTCCGTCGGGGTCACCGGTATCGGCGAGTCCATGGGGGCTGTCGTTGGACGGACGTGGTGGCGCCCTCCGGAGGAAGAGCTCACTCACGCCGGCTCCGCGACTAAGCAATTATTATCGTCAGTAGGGGGCTGGGTAGGTGTGTGTCCTGCGTATGTTAGATCAGAACAGGCGGCACTGAACACCACCGAAGTGACTCGGCAGCAGTGCAGTGTCTCCTCCAGTGGGTTGCCTCTTGACGACTTGACATTGACTGCTTCCTGTGGATTGCTGGTGTCGGGGCTGCGGCGGGGCCGACCTGGCTGTGGCTGTGGACAGGATGTCGGAATGAGCGGCGTGAGTTCTGCCCTCTGAGGTGGCGCAGAGGTTGAGACAGCAAAAAAAGAAAAAAAAAGTTCAACGTCCAGTGTGTGTGTGTGTGTGTGTGTGTGTGTGTGTGTGTGTGTGTGTGTGTGTGTGTGTGTGTGTGTTGTGTGTGTGTGTGTGTGTGTGTGTTGTGTGTGTGTGTGTGTGTGTGTGTGTGTGTGTGTGTGTGTGTGTGTGTGTGGTGTAAGATTGTTGACGATATGTGTTTTTTTTTTTTTGAATAGCAAAAATAAATGAATTCTGCTGAATGCTGGAGATCATGAAACTCAACGTACTGAATCATCTAATGTTTTTTTTAAATTAAACAATGGTTATAGAATTAAAAAAAAAAAACTTTGACGGTAGTGTACCTTACAATATATACCATCTAAAACGATAATCCTATTCTGTAACTTGTTGTAATATATTTATTGTTGACTTGAATTCAACAACTGGGTAAAATTTGGGGGGGGTATTGGGAAAAAATATGCATGTGTTGATTCTTAAAGCACTCTGAAAACTTCCGATAACACATAAGTCCTCGTGGATAGGAAAGAATGAAAGACTTTCAGTTTCTTCTTTAGATTAGAACAAACCAAAGCCATATTCAAACAGACATACTCTTTAGACACACGTTTTATCCGACCTTTGATATCTGCATCAAGTACCATATATACGCATCACCTTTGATCTTTTTGCAAAGTATGGTGACTGCAGGCGGAAATCTAAACAAATTTTAAATGTAATCAATTACGCACCGCAAAAAAAAAAAAAGTAGACAAACGAATCACAAGACAAAAGACGACGCGTTTCGACCTCTTAGGTCTTCTTCAGGCCAGATACAAAACACTCAGTACAACGAACATGAACGAGCAATCACTTACCTTCATCTACTTTGAAAGACGCTCAGGACATGTTCGTTGTCCCGAGTGTTTGTATCTTGCCTGAAGAGGACCTAAGAGGTCGAAACGCGTCCTGTTTTGTCTTGTGATTCTTTTTTTGTCTACGTTTTTTAATGGCGGTGCGCTATTAATTACATTTTTTAATTTGCTTTGATCTTTTGTTTCGTTATAATATGAACAAGTACTGGATGCATTGAACAGCAGAGTTTACATTAGGTGGTGCTTATCATTTTGCCACATTCGTTCATTTTGTGTGAGCATGTGACGTCTTCTCTTGAAAATATGTGTGTTCAAGAAGAGAGAGAGAGAGAGAGGGACGAGAGGAGGGAGGAGGGGGGATAGAGAGAGAGAGAGAGAGAGAGAGAGAGAGAGAGAGAGAGAGTTTTTATATTCCAGGAAGAGTAATGAAATAAAAGCTTCCTTTCTTCCTCTCAATTTAGTGAACTAAATCACCAAACCAAAGATCGATGTTTTGCCTGCGCTAACCAACCACACTTTTTTTTTTTCCACGACAGTGCTATTACTTAGAAGAAACTCAGAAAAGACCAAAGAGGACAAAATCAGAAACGACCAAAGAGGACAACATAGACGACTTGTTTTTGTTTGTTGGTGTTGTTTGTTGTTGTTATGAAGTAACATCTCTTCTTCTTAATGATGTCGAAACATATGGGCGAATTTTGTTGTGTTGCTGTTGCTGTTGCTTCTTCTTCTTCTTGTTCTTCTTCTTCTTCTTCTTCTTATTTTTGTTCTTCTTTCTTTCTTGTTCTTTCTGTTTTGTTGTTCTTGTTTTTTCTTCTTCTTCTTCTTCTTCTTTTTTTTCTTCTTCTTCTCTTCTCTTCTTCTTCTTTTCTTCTTCTTTTCTTCTTCTCTTCTTCTTCTTCTTCTTCTTCTTCTACCATGGGAAATCATGTTGGCACCACACTTACGAACAGTTTTTTCCCCCTCCAACCACCCAATTTTTTTTCCTGACATTTTACCACCACAATCGTTTGGTTTTTTTTCTTTTTTTTCTTTTTTCTTTCTTCTTCTTCTTTCTTCTTTTCCTTTTTTTTTTTTTTTTTTGCTTTTCTTTTCTTTTCCCTATTTTGTGGGTCTCCCATCCTACGATTTTCCCCGTTTTTTTTTCTTTGTGGTGATATATTGGCTCTCATTCACCACGTAAAATCTGTGTTCTATTACCGATGCACACTCTCATGTGAACTTTGGTACTTTTGGTGTTTGATACAGGGCGTCCGGGCTCATCAATGCGATAACTCATGTGTACCAACACATTCATTCTGTTTGTTACAACAAAGGAAAAGAAAAGAAAGAAAGAAAGCGAAAGAGAGAAGAAAGCGAAAGACAGAGAGAGAGAGAGGAGAGAGAGAGAGAGAGAGAGAGAGAGAGAGAGAGAGAGAGAGAGAGAGAGAGAGCAAGAAGAGAAAGAAAGAAGAAAGACAGAAGAAAGAGCAAGAAGGAAATAAAAAAAAGAAAATAAAAAAAAAATGAAAGGAAGACGGAAACAAAGAGGAGATATAAAACTAGTAAAAGGCTACGAAATAAAAAAGAAAAGCACAGGTGAGTTGTATAGCGAATAGAAAGCCCTTCGAAAAACAGTCATTCTGGTTTTCACACCAGCTCTGCTGGTGGGTTGCGCTGAAGCTTGTGTCTCTGCAGATCGTCTCCCCCTCCCCCCCCCCCCCCCCCCCCCCCCCCCCACCCCCCCCCCCCCCCCCCCCCCCCTCCCCCCCCCCCCCCCCCCCCCCCCCCCCCCCCCGCCCCCCCCCCCCCCCCCCCCCCCCCCCCCCCCCCCCCCCCCCCCCCCCCCCCCCCCCCCCCCCCCCCCCCCCCCCCCCCCCCCCCCCCCCCCCCCCCCCCCCCCCCCCCCCCCCCCCCCCCCCCCTAGAACCCCCCCCCCCCCCCCCCCCCCCCCCCCCCCCCCCCCCCCCCCCCCCACCCCCCCCCCCCCCCCCCCCCCCCCCCCCCCCCCCCCCCCCCCCCCCCCCCCCCGCCCGCCCCCACTGGCCTTTCTGTTGTGCTGCCAGTCCATTTTTTCTCTGTCTTCAGTCTCACTCCGTCAACAGTTCCAGAGAGGACTGTTTTGGTAAGGCCGTTAGATCTTGTTACGTGGTCATATCAAAATAGTTTTCTTTTCCTAATTGAAGTCAGTCGATCTCCACATGGTATGATGTACTTTTTGAAGGTTTGACACGGTATTTTTTCACTTAATATGATCAGTATATCTTATGTTCAGCATCTTGCAGAGGCACTTGATCCCCCCCCCCCACCCCCACCTCCACCCCAACCGCCTCCCCCCATTTCACATCCATACATGAAGATGGAATATATCAGTGTATGCAGGAGCCTAATCTCGTGTTTTATTGAGATGTTATTGCCTTTTTCACTCAGGTTTTTAATCTGGAAAAAAAATCTGTTGTTCTTAGGCGGCTGTCGAGAGAATTAATGCTTTGGATCCCTGAGAACTAATGAATAGTTGTCATTTAAATGAACTGCCTGATCTCGCGTTTCATGGAGATCTTATTGGCTTTCATACAGGCCTTTGTCTGAACGGTGCTGTTTATTCTTTAACAACAACAACAACAATAATAATAACAATAATAATGATAATAATAATAATAATGATAATGATAATAATAATGATAATAATAATAATAATAATGTTTAATTTTTATCGCGCCCATTCTCTAAAGATTAGGGCTCTAAGCACTTTACATAAAAAAAAAAACACACTCGTGTACACAACAGGCTGCCTATCTAGGTAGTGCCGACTGAAGAGCTGCCTGCTGGCGCATCATTCAGTCGTTTCCCGTGTCATCCAGTCAATATCGTTCAATATCGTTCACTCAGTTACTTACTTCCTTCATTCTTTCCATTTTCTCACGCAGGGTGCATGCCATGTGTAACGTGCCATCCATACCAACGGCCAAGCTGGGCCTTCTCTTCCGAAAGCTGGTGATGAGATTTGACGTGTGTGTGCAAGATGTTATGCGTGCGTTCACACACGGAATCTCGGTTTATAGTCTCATTCGAAGGACTGTTGTTCTTTGCGGAGCTTTTGAGATAATTTCTTGTTTGGATCCCGCACAGCAATGATGAATTCCAGGTTAGTGAACCGCTGAACAGAAAAAAAAAGAAACACCCGAAGGTGCTGGGAGGACCCAGAGAAGCACTGTCTTCACCTGCCTTTAGAGCAGTCCTGTACCACCCTTGGAGGCCTGCGCTGTGCTGACGATGGGTACAGGTTCTATCTCCTGTCCTAGGATGGACATGTCGGTACTGCTGGTGAAGATCAGGCCACATGTTCCACTCGGCGACAGGTGTCCACATTCACCGGTATTACCTGTCGCTCGTGCGGAGAATCCTCACCAGAGAAATTTGACTTGGAGAGGAATGGTTCCACCATCGTCAACACAGCGCAGGCCTCCAAGGGTGGTACAGGACTGCTCTAAAGGCAGGCGAAGACAGTGCTTCTCTGGGTCCTCCCCAGCACCTTCGGGTGTTTCTTTTTCTTCTTTGCCTTAACTAGGCTGACCCTGGGAGAAAGGTTCAGTGACGGTGAGGAAAGACCCACTGACCACAAGGAAAGTCCTGTTGACAGTGGGAAAGGCTACAACTTTGGATTCTCTCTTGAGGGCACATAAGACCGTATGGGCGAAAGCTTGGCTGTGTCTGGAGTGGCACTGTCTTCATCTGTCCGTTTGGCAGGGGTGGTTGGGTCTGTGGGGTGTGCTCGACAGCTGGAGGGGGTGGTGTTTTTTGCCGGTGAGCTCTGCAGTCATGAAATACGGGCTGGTACACCCATGGGGATGCTAATTTAAGGCTGTTGTGAGTTGCATCCTGTAGTCTGATTTACCTCTGCTCAGGAGCAGTTATGTCCCTTGATATTTTGATGGAGCGTCCTGCGTGTCTGTACCTATCGTCGACACAGCGCAGGCCTCCAAGGGTGGTACAGGACTGCTCTAAAGGCAGGTAAAGACAGTGCTTCTCTGGGTCCTCCCAGCACCTTCCGGCGTTTCTTTTTCTTCGATTCGCCCTAGACTCGGCACATGGAAAGAACATGGGCGATCAGTAATATCAAGAGCTTGTAATTCCTGTGTTCTTTCTTAAAAAACAAATTGAAAAGGTCTTCACGAATGTTGCAATCATTGTTTTCATTGGAAATTATGAATTGTTTCCCAAACATTTTTTTGCTTTTTTAAAGAAAATGTGACTTCGTAATAAACATTGTAAACATTCTTTATTCAGTAGGAATTATCCATGTCGATTTTTCATTATGACAGTTTTTGTTGGAAAAAAGAGGGAACTTTTTCTTCGTGAAGACTGCATTGAATTTAGAACACTCCTATCGGTCTAATACCTTGTCACTCTTTTTGAACTGTTCGTCCGTTCGAGCTTTAAACCTATAGATATTCATTTTCCTGATGAATCTTGAAACAGTTGTAGAGAGAGAGAGAGAGAGAGAGAGAGAGAGAGAGAGAGAGAGAGAGAGAGAGAGAGAGAGAGAGGGGGGGGGTGGGTACGGGAAGGGGGGGGGGGGGGGAAACACGGAGAAAAAGGGGGAGACAGACATATATAAACAGAAATCAATTTACACGCAGACTTTTTATGCTCTAGAAAAATTCTCTGTAGGTAATGTAAAGCTGACTTTTTTTTAATTTCTTGTCTTTTCAGCAACACAATAAACGAATCTTATAACTAACAGGCTACTGAAAAGAATAAAAAAAAAAAATGTTCAGTAAAGAGGGCAACATAAACCTCTGTCATCAATTTCAATGACGTTCACACAAACTCTCGATGTGTGTGTGTGTGTGTGTGTGTGTGTGTGTGTGTGTGTGTGTGCGTGCGTGCGTGCGTGCGTGCGTGCGTGGCGTGCGTGCGTGCATGAGTGAGTGCGTGCGTGCGTGCGTGCATGAGTGAGTGCGTGTGTGTTCATTGCTCTGCACAGAAACACTCCCTCGACAGCACTTTAAATGACGAACAGAACAGTCAATGGTTATGAAGCTAGATTCAAAGAGAGAGAGAGAGAGAGAGAGAGAGAGAGAGAGAGAGAGAGAGAGAGGGAGAGAGAGAGAGAGAGAGAGAGAGAGAGAGAGAGAGAGAGAAAGCACAACACTTCACGCAAAAACACATTGTTGCTGGTAATTTTTTATTAAAACAATTTATCAAAAACAGAGAGAGAGAGAGAGAGAGAGAGAGAGAGAGAGAGAGAGAGGAGAGAGAGAGAGAGCATCCCCCCAAAGAGTGATAAATAAAAGCTTTCTTTTCCCCCTCTCTCCTGAGTGAAAACATGATGGCCCAAAGCATCCGAACCAGGTCAATGATTTGTCAACGACTACGAGCCACAAGTTCTTCACGACTGTGCTCATACCCTTAAAGCTGAGTCATAAACGACCGAAACAGACAACATAGACCACGTTAGGATCTGACATCAGGAACCTTAATGACGACTTAAACTTTGGGCAATGCTTCTTTCCTCATGTCTTCCCTTAACTGCTTAGGGTGTGTGTGTGTGTGTGTGTGTTGGGGGGGGGGGGGGGGGGGGGGGGGGGGGGGGGGGGGGGGGGGGGGGGGGTCATTGGCGTACCACATTGAAAAACAGTGCTTTTTTTGTCCCAGATACCCTCCGTTGTGTTGGTGGTGTGCCTAGGCTTAGGTCTCTGTGCAAATCATTCCTGCCCGTTATGTGGTGTTGTCAGTTGTTGTTTTTCTTCGTTCTCCCACCCCCCCCCCCCCCCCCCCTCTTCTCCCTCCTGCAACAGTTTCTCTTGAGGATGTAGCATGGTCATTCCATCTCCTTTCCATGACTTGGATCCCTTTCCCCCCATATACCCCAAGCAGTCCACGCATGAAGGTGGAATATACCCGTATATGCAGGGAGGCTGATCTCATGTGTCATGGGGATGTCATCATCCTCTGACACAGGTTTTAGCCTGGAAAGCACTATTGTGCTGCTTTATTTCTATTATTATTATTGTTATTATTATTATTATATTATTATTATTATTATCATCATCATCATCAACTTTATCGCTTTACAATCCACACTCGTTTACACAACGGGCTGCCTACTGGGGTGGTGCCGACTGAAGAGCTGCCAGCTGGCGTTTCATTCAGTCGTTTCCAGTGTCATCCAGTCAATGTTGTTCAATATCGTTCACTCAGTTTCCTTACTTCCTTTCTTCTTTCTATTTCTCAAGCAGGGTGCATGCTGTGCGTCACCTGTCATCCATACCAACGGCCAAACTGACCTTTTCTGCCGAAAGTTGGTGATGGGATTTGCCGTGTGTGCAAGATGTTATGCGTGCGTTCGCACACGGAACCTCGGTTTATAGTCTCATTCGAAGGACTGTATGGGAAATGGAGTCAGAACCAACGTTAAATCCCAGGGAAAATCCCCCCTGTACCAAAACAGCTCAGCAGAGATTCGAACCCGCAAGCCCCGGATCACCAAAATTACGAGTCCGGCGCTCTACCACTGAGCTATTCTGGCTTTCTGTGATACTGAAGAGGATTTATAGTTTGAATCCTTTGGGGCTTATGGTGGAACCCAGTTAGGTGAACTATCGAAGCGTTTCTACCTTCTGTCTATGGACGGACATTTCCATACAGCTAGCGAAGATCCGTTCAGAGGTTCGTCTTAGCCACCGACAGCCATGGTAACCAGTAGTACTCCTACCGCGAAGAAACCACAAGAAAAAAAATCTGATTTAGAGAGGAATGGGCGCCGCTACGTTCCATTCGTCCAAGACAAACCACGCTGAAAGAGCATGGACGATTGCTATGTTCAAAATCATATCATCCCTCTTTTCTTTGCACAAAAGAAAAGAATTCCTGTTCCAGAAAATTTCAAACTGTTATTGTTTTCAATGAAAATTATGAGTGGTTTTAGTTGTTTCCTGTCAACCCTCCCCTCCCCCAAAACAAACAAAAAAAAACAAAACCCCCCCCCAAAAAAAAAAAAAAAAAAAAACCAAACAAACAAACAAAAAAAACCACGTGTTTTATTGTAACAATTACTGTCGACTTACGTTGAGTCATTGTGTCATTTCTACCTGATATTTTTTCTGTGGGAAAAAGAGCAAGTTTCTGCACGAAGATTTTCGAGCTCACGTGAGAATGTACGGTCTTGTTACTGTTTTGAGGCCATTTTTCCATGTACTATTCAGTTTACTGATACTTTAAAGATGTGTGTGTGTGTGTGTGTGTGTGTTGTGTGTGTGTGTGTGTGTGTGTGTGTGTGTGTGTGTGTGTGTGTGTGTGTGTGTGTGTGAGAGAGAGAGAGAGAGAGAGAGAGAGAGAGAGAGAGAGGAGAGAGAGAGAGAGAGAGAGAGAGAGAGAGAGAGAGTTTATTAGCTGAAAAAAATCCTTCGCAGGTCAAATCAAGTCCATGTCCACCTTCTGTCATTTCTTGACTCCTTGGCGAGCGTTAAAAGCGATTGTAATTGATAAAGTGACTGACGAAAGCGATCCAAAATTGTTTATGACTCTGCTAGTTTCACCCAGATCATACAGTAACCGTAAATACATTCATTCAAGAGGTTATAAGCCTCTACCGGCGACATATATGATCACCAAACTGACTCTCACCCTGGGCCTGACACAAAATCGAGACAGCAGGAGGAACTTGCAGAATTGTTCTTCAGGGTGGCGCCCAACCAACGACCTTCATTGGACAGAGAGAGAGAGAGAGAGAGAGAGAGAGAGAGAGAGAGGACGAGAGAGAGAGAGAGAGAGAGAGAGAGAGAGAGAGAGAGGCTACATTGACGGTTTATGGTTCTCAGAAGAATCTGTTAAAATGAGGATAGTTTCAGAAGATTACTGGTCTGATGTTTTATTTGTCTGTCTGTCTGTCTGTCTGTCTGTCTGTCTCTTTCTCACACAAAAACACACACGCACATTTGCACGCCCCCCCCCCCCCCCACACACACACACACGCGCGCGCGCTCACGCACGCACGCACCCACCCACCCACCCACCCACCCGCGCACACACTTAGAACATCAACAAACAGAGCTGAATAACCTACTTTGTATTGCTCTTGTGGATTTTATTAAAGAGATGCGGGTATCCTTTCGGTGCTAGAGTGTTGAACTTTGTGTCAGTTTCCACAGCGGAGAGATAAAGCCTGTGGTGTTATCGCAGAGAGAGAGAGAGAGAGAGAGAGAGAGAGAGAGAGAGAGCAATTCCTGAAAGAGTGATTAAATAGAAGGTCTAGTTCCCTCGTTCCCTTTCTTGATCAATGAGCCACCTGTGCAAACACACGCCACAGATTCTTCACGACTGTGCTATTACCCAGCCGATAGTCTTGAACTACCAAAGCAGACAATGCCGACTAGGGTACAAACTTGCATCAGGAATCTTAATAACGGCTAAATCTTTGGGTGATTCTTCTTCTTCTTCTTCTTCTTCTTCGTGGTCGTCGTCGTCGTCGTCGTCGTCTTCGTCTTCGTCATTACTTAGTCTTCTTCTTTTTAGTCTTGTCTTCTTCTTCTTTGTCTTCGTCTTCGTCTTCGTCTTCTTTTTCTTCTTCTTGTTCTTGTTGTTGTTGTTGTTGTTGTTGTTGTTGTTGTTGTTGTTCTTCTTCTTCTTCTTCTTCTTCTTCTTTCACATTAACTCCATGGGATGTCACTGGCATAGCACATTGAAGAACACTTTTTTTCCCCCAGGTTCCTCCAGTCGTGTTGGTTGTGCGGTCTAAGCTTGTGTCTTACGCAGTTGCAATCCCCGTCTGCAATGTTTTGTTAGTCCATCGTTTCTTTTCTTCTTTTTTTTTTTTCCTGTTTATCCTCTCTATCTCTACTTCTCTCAATGGTTTCCAAAGGGCAGTTTCAGCACGGCCATTGGCCCTCATTTCCATAGATTGGATCTCCCCCATCACGCATTCATACAGGTGAATTCTTGGCTGGAGGCTCTGTCAGAGCAGTGGACAAGCCAGAACACCAAGGCTCCATCAAAATGTTGTTCTGCTCTGCATAGTGATGCGGGGATTGTTTTCAGTCGTGACAAGCTCCTAGCATAACACCATCAGTCTCCAAAATCCCTCGAACTCGGAATGTGGCTGCCCACGTGGCGGGGAACCCCCCCCCCCAAAAAAAAAAAAAAACACACACAAAAAAAAAAAACGGTCACACACGTAATGTTCTCATCCCTAGCAGATGCATGTGTATCATAGTGTTCAAGTGCTTCGGCTGTTTGGATGATCCCTGCAGTCTTTTTAGCCAGGGTACGACAACAACAACAACAACAACAACAACATACAGAAAGATGGTATATACCAGTGTATTCCAGAAGCCTGATATTGTGTTTCATGGTGATGATGGTGCTGTCCTTTCATGTAGGATTTAGTCTGAACAGTGCCATTGTTCCATGTGCGGATCTTGAGGGGATTTCTGGTGTGGATCCCATAGAGCCTGTGATGGATCCCAGAAAGCCTGTGATGAATCCCAGAGAGCCAGTGATGGATCCCAGAGAGCCTGTGATGGATCCAGAGAGCCTGTGAGATCCCAGTGATGGATCCCAGAGAGCCTGTGATGGGATCCCAGGGAGCCTGTGATGGATCCCAGGTAAAATGAACCACTGAACAGTTTCTAGCTTCTGTCCACGAACGGACTTGTCAGTACTATGATGAGGATGAGGTCAGATGTTCTCCTCTGCAACAGGTAGCTTTCATAAATAAACGAATGATGATGAATGATTATTTATGACGCTTAATCTTAGATAAGCCCTAAGCGCTTAAAAATACAGAAATACAGACAGACAGACAGACAGAAACACACACACACACACACACACACACACGCACGCACGCACACACACCACACACACACACACGCACACACACACGCACACACATACACACACGATCCCCACACACAGTCTCACAACAATGCATACAACGGCACGCGCGCGCGCGCGCGCGCGCGCACACACACACACACACGCACACACACACACACACACACACACTCACTCTCTCGTGCGCTCTCGCGCGCAAGTTGCACAATTAATTTCCGGGGGAACGGGAAGACAGAACTGCTATTGATAGGCGAAGAGGGCTGTTTTAAGAAATGCCTTGAAGGAGGACAGAGAGTTTGAACTACGCTAAGATATTGGGAGTTTGTTCCAAGAAACCGGACCCTGACAAGAAAAAAGAGCGATCGCCAGCGGTTTCAGTTCAAAATCGAGGGATAACTGGTATTGCTTTCCGTATATGGGAAGAAACCCAGACAAGAAGATCCGAGCTGGGGAGGATGGGTTCCAAGAAGGTTCCCGTCACACAAGACACACCACATGCACAGAAACTGGCCCAGTAGTAACTGCAAAAGCCCGCCAGTCCAGTTTTCTTTGCAAAAATACAGACTGGTTCAATCATATGGATGTCGTGTTTCCCAAAGAGCTGTGAACATTGCTGACGACAGTGCTCGTGCTCTTTAAAAAAAAAAAACAAAAAAACTACAGTGTCCTACCATCTGGATGAAGATTCCAAGTTCCAAAATTCAAAACAAATGGAGCTGAAAACAGTTTCGTTCCCAGTTCCATCAACCTCCTGAAGCAAAACTGAACTTTCAATAAGATCCCGTTCAGAAAGCTTGTTTGTATATATGTGCGTGCATATTATTCTCTGTGTGTGAGTGGGTTGGAAGACGACGGGGGGGGGGGGGGGGGGGGGGGGGGGGGGGGGGGGGGGGGGGGGGGGGGGGGGGGAGGGGGGGGAGGGGGGGGGGGGGGGGGGGAGGGGGGGGGGGGGGGGGGGATGGGTGAGTGTGATTTGTGATTTGTTAGAAAAACATCCACAGACCTGTTTTTATGGCCACTCTTATTTTTTTTTTTTGGGGGGGGGGGGGGGGGGGGGGGGGGGGGGGGGGGGGGGGGGGGAAGTGTTCTAGACTTAACTTTCTTTTGCAAAAACTTGAACTGTAATCGCTTGGAATGGAAATTGTATTTGTTTAATTACCTTTTTCTATGTAAAAATATGAGTTTTCTTCACACAAATTGTAACAGTTGTCTTATATATATATCTTTTAAAGATTATTCTGGAAGAGAGAGAGAGAGAGAGAGAGAGAGAGAGAGAGAGAGAGAGAGAGAGAGAGAGAGAGAGAGAGAGAAGCATACATGCATACAGAGACACTTTATTCAAAATAGGTCACTGCTTCTAAAAGGAAAAGGAGACTTCAAAGAGTCCGTGTGCATCCTTCTCTGCTTGTCTGTCTGTCTGCCTCTCTAGCTCTCTGTCTCTGTTTGTCCATCCATCCATCTGTCTCGCTGTCTCTCTCTCTCTCTCTGTCATGATTGTCTTTCTGTACCTCTGTGTCTCTGTGACCATCTCCATGTCTTTCTCAGTCTGCCTGTCGGTCTATCTGTCTATATGTCTGTCTTTGTCTCCTCCTTCCCCTCTCTCTCTTACTCTCTTGCAGTTACTTCACGAAGAATGCAACAATTACTTTCACAGGAAATTATGAATTTTGTTTCTCTATACTGTCCGTTTTTTTTTCTTTTTAATGAAATAGGATTTTTCTTCACAAAAACGGCGATAATAACCGTGTGCTTTTGAAACCTTTTAAGTTTTCATTTTCGACATGTTTTTTTTTTTGGTCATCTTTGTAAGAATATGAATATCATTCGCGAACAATGTAACAATTATTGTTGGAGGTAGGGAGGGAGGGAGAGAGAGAGAGAGAGAGAGAGAGAGAGAGAGAGAGAGAGAGAGAGAGGGGGGGGGGTTCTCCAGGAAGATTAAATGAAAAAGGACCCCTTACTCATTACTGAAAAAAAATGGCCGAATCAAATCTATGATTTGCCAATGTAAACGATGTAAACAAAACAGTTTTTTTTTACGACTCTGCTATTACTAACTCAAAGACCTGTGTAAACGACCAAAACGGACAACACAGACGACGTTATAAACTGACGTCACTAACCTGAATGGTGCATAAAGCTATAGGCGATGAGTATTTTCAGAAGCTCGTCTAATTAGTGTTTTCTTTTTTTAAAAAAATGGTAGTTTTCTACTCAAAAACCATAATTATTGTCCTTGTTTTTACTTCAGTTAACATTGTTTCTTCTATTCGTTTGCTTGTAATTTTTTTTTGAGGGGGGAGGGGGACCCAATTTATAGGCAGTGTTCCGTATTTTCAAAACCACCCTAAAGAGAAGACAACGCTCTAGACAATTTTCCGGGGTACTTTCAAGGCATTCCCATGAGGATGAGTATTGACGAGTGTGAAGCTGTATTATCCAGGTCAATATATAATCTCTTGACCTCTCTTCTTCGTTAGAGAGTCTGGGTTTCGATTCATTTTTCTCAGATGCTGAGGTCTTTCAGCTTGTTATTGGTCATTCTTTCGGTCACTGGACCTCAAACTTCAGTCACTCAGGTTGTGGTCATCATTGTGCGATCGCTCAGTCTCTCTTAATCTCTCTCTCTCTCTCTCTCTCTCTCCTCTCTCTCTCTCTCTCTCTCTCTCTCTCTCTCTCTCTCTCCTGCTGCCTCTGGTTACTTGCTGTTTTAACCCTCTCCCTCCCAGGACCCCTTTCCAGTCTGTCTTATTTATGTGTACAATGTGGGTGGAGACAAATCTGATCATTGTTTCTCTCCACCCTCACCCATCCATGTTCGTCTCTGTCCGTTTTCCTGTCTGTATGTGTATCTGTGTGATTGTGCGCTTGGTCTTCTTCTTCTTCTTCTTTTCTTTTCTTCATCTTCTTCTTCTTCTTCTCTTCTCTCTCTCTCTCTCTCTCTCTCTCTCTCTCTCTATCTTTGTGTCTGTCTCTCTCCCCTGTGTCTGT
>JADBJO010002084.1:135000-147500 GCA_016801955.1 Conus betulinus
CGCTGTGTTTGTCTATTTGTCTCTGTCTCACCAGCCGCCGTAGCGAAGTGGTTAGCGTAGCAGACTCCCGGCTGGGAGGTCGTGGATTCGATTTCCATCAAAGCCATGTGGGATTTTTCTGCCCCGACCGGCTTCTACCCAGAATTGAGTTTGCCACGGGTTCAGTTTGGAACACTCGGACCACACAGACGGGTTTCATCCACGTAGTGGATGCGTCTCTGAGGGTGTTGCTCAAATTTCCTGACCAACACTGCCGGTGTCTGTATCTCTCGGGCCTGGTTGACGCCGGGATTTATTATGAAAGTAAGCGTAGAGTACAGCCCTGTCATATAGTCAAAGACTGGAATGGAAATCCGTAGCATCATCTTCATCATCCTACTTGTCATCGACCAGCATCAGAAAAAAAAGTCTGAAATTCTGTGGCCCTTCATGCCCTGCTCTCATGATGACCCAGTTTCGATGTCCTCTCCGCTTCTCTGACCTTGACTGAATCCGTCGGAGTCACCGGTATCGGCAAATTTATGGGGGCTGTCGTTGGACGGTCGTGGTGGCGACCTCCGGGAGGAGAGCTCACTCGGCCCCGCGACTAAGCATTTATGTCGTCAGTAGAGGGCTTAGTAGGTGGTGTCCTGCCTATGTTGATCAGAACAGGCGCCACTGAACACCACCGAAGTGACTCGGCAGCAGTGCAGTGTCTCCTCCAGTAGGTTGCCTCTTGACGACTTGACATTGACTGCTTTCTGTGGATTGCCGGTTCCACTGTCTGTTGTCAGTCTGTGCCTTTCTCTATCTGTTTGTGTCTCATTCTCTCTCTCTCTGTCTCTCTCTCTCTCTCTCTGTCTCTCTCTCTCTCTCCGTCTCCCTCTCTCTCGTTCTGCGCTCGCGCGCGCGTGTGCGTGTGTGTGTGTGTGTGTGTGTGTGTGTGTGTGTGTGAGTGGGCGTGTCACTTTCTCCAATTATATGAGTATGTCAGATATAATATTTTGACCTGAGCGTGCCTTTGGGCAGTACAAATTGTGAACAGTATGTCATAGGCTATTATGATTATGAGGCCACCACCAGAGAGAGAGAGAGAGAGAGAGAGAGAGAGAGAGAGAGAGAGAGAGAGAGAGAGAGAGAGAGAGATGTCCAGGAACTGTAGCAACATAAAATGCTCCCTTCCGTCTTCCTCTGTAGTGAACGTAATAACCGTACCTATTCAATGAACATGATCCAGGTCTTCACGATTCTGCCATTATTCAGTAGAGGGTCACGAAGGACCGAAACAGACACCACAGAAGACGTCATGAACTGACTAGAGGAAAGCTGATGATGCTCGAACGAATCAGCGATTCTTCTTCCGCTCTTTCTCCCGTCCCTCCGTGGGGAGTCATTAGGGCTGCCACACTAAAGAACAGTTGACACATTCCTCCGGTTCCCTCCCCAGTGTGCCGAGGGTTCAGAGAATATGTTCCAGCCATTCTGCAATGTTGTCTGTCGATCGGTTTTTTTTTTTCTGTCTGTTGTTTTTTCTGGGTTGTTCTTCTCCCTCAGTCTCCACCAGTTCCTGGAAGGATTGTTTATTAAGCAAGAATCTCGTTTACACACACGATGGACTATGCTGGTACACGCAGGGGCCGGGGCTTGTATTTCACGGAGATGATATTGTCCTTCCATTCAGGTTTTAGTCTGTACAGTGTTGATGGGTTTTTTTTTTTTGTTTTTTTTTGTACGGCCTTTGACGAGGGTTTATGGCGCCAATTCCTCATTGCTGATGGGGAAATTCTTGGGTGAAAAAAAAATCGTTTGAACAGTTTCTAGCCCCTGCACGTGGCAGGTTATTTCCGTATGGAAGGTGAACATCAGGTCAGGTGTTATACATTTGCTGTGGTAGCCTTGTAGTTCAGTACCACCTGCCGCGTATGGGGAGTAAGCTACACCCAACACGGACATCCTGCCTGGGGAGGAACAAGCTTCATCAAGTTTCTTCTGCCGAAGACACGCTGCATGGACAGTAACAACATGAGCAGCAGCAGCAGCAGCAGCAGCAGCAGCAGCAGCAGCAGCAGCAGCAGCAGCAGCAGCGGCGGCGAAGAGTGGTTATATTTTCAAAAACATATAGTTCGTCTTTTCTGTGTAAAAACAGGATTTTTTTTAAAAGACTATGTACAAACATTGCAGTTAGCATCGTTGTCAACAGAAATTGTAAAATTTTGTTGACTGTTTTCTTTGTAAAAGTAGAGGGTTTCGTCGGGATCTGAACCAAGGATCCTTATTATTTTTTTGTGTTGGTCCTGCAGCCTTTATATTCTCCACCACATCTTCGGTATTTTGTCATATTTTTTTTTTTTTCCTTTTTTTGTTTGTTTTGAAAGAGGAACTTCCTCCATTCAAGCATTTATAGTTTTCTATTTTAAATTATAAGTGTCGCTCGCCGTGTGCAGACTCGTGTTCAATGGCTAATGGACATTGGCTTGCACCAAATATTGTTGGTTTCTTATTTAGGTCATTTTAAACTTTAATTCATAATTACTGTTTTTTAGAAAAAAAAAAGGAAATTCTCTTCACGAAAACTACCATTTTTTAATATTGTCGCTCTGAAATAAAAAAAAAAATCTTGCCATATTTTTAAACCATTTGTTTTTGGAATATTAGGATACATATGTTTTCAATTTGCTGATCCATCTCAAAAGAGAAGAGAGAGAGAGAGAGAGAGAGAGTGGAGAGAGAGGAGGGAGGAGAGAGAGAGAGAGAGGCATGTAGACAGGGGGACAGACAGACAGACAGACAGACAGACAATAATTAAGATACAGACCTTATCATCTGAGAAAAATCCACTACAGCGCAAAAAAAAAAAAATGTTTGTGTTTCAATTTTGTCTTCCATCGACTCTTCAGCGAACGTGGCGAAAGTATCCCGTCAATAAATGGTTGAAGGATGCAACTCATAGATTGTTTATTACTCTGTTTTTTTTTCTCTCTCTCTCTCCCACCCAAATGAGGCATAAAGCACAGAATTACTCCGCATGATTGACGATAGGGCTCCCAGTCAGCTACATGAATGACGGCCAAACGGACGCGCTAAGTGTATATATGTTCATTGGTTTGCACGGAAAACTCCCAGGGCGGTATTGCCGTGGACACATGTGGACAGGCCATGGTCATAACATTAGAATTCGGAGGAGAGAGAGAGAGAGAGAGAGAGAGAGAGAGAGAGAGAGAGAAAGAGAGAGAAAGAGAGAGTGAGAGAGAGAGAGAGAGAGTGTTGGAGAGAGAGACAGAGAGAGAGATTTTCTTGGAGAGAGAGACAGAGAGAGAGAGAGAGGAAAGAGAGAAGAGAGAGAAGAGAGAGAGAAGAGAGAGAGAGAAGAGAGAGAGAGAGAGAAACGGAGAGAGATGCCTGGAGACGAGAGAGAGAGAGAGAGAGAGAGAGAGAGAGAGAGAGAGAGAGGGAAGAGAGATGAGATGGATGATATACTCAATAAGGGGACCTTAAAAGATGAAGTGTGTGTCACATCAAGCAGTTTATATATCAACGCAAGGATATGCAGAAAGCAGCATTTTTTTTTTGTAAAGGACACTTCAGCAAAAACTCACAGAATGTCACATTTTTCAACTGTCTGAAATTTTCCCGGGGTTCATTTTTTGACCTTAAATCACAGGAGAGATTTCTTCCAACCTCTTGGTTATACCACAGAAAAAAAAAGAACTACTACTATATTAAGACAGACTCGTAGTTTTCATTCCCAACAATTTTACTTCTAACATTTCAATAAATAAAAAATTAGAAGATCCTTAAGATGCCTTTTTTGTTCTTCCATCTTGGCATTTTAAAGAAGCAGGAATGTGTTTTAATTATAGCGAAATCTATTTGATAGAATACCTGTTGTTTTACCAGATATTTCATAAAATATTCACACATTTAGTTAAGCATAAGTTGCACGCGTTTGCAGAGAGAGCGAGAGACAGAGAGAGAGAGAGAGAGAGGGAGAGAGAGAGGGAGGGGGGAGAGAGGGGGGGGTGGGGGGGGGGAGTCATGAAGTGTGTTGTTGTTAATAAGGAAGAGTCTACATAACAAGTTTAAAGAAAACACAGCTTAGTTGTGACAATACATAACAAGTTTAAAGAAACACAGCTTAGTTGTGACAATGCTATTGCAAGAGAGAGAGAGAGAGAGAGAGAGGAGAGAGAGAGAGAGAGAGAGAGAGAGGAGAGAGAGAGAGAGAGAGTCTTGAAAATCGCTCATGAAGCGTCATGAAACAAGTTCTCTTTCTCTCTAGTCCACATTATGATCGATACAGATCAATGATTGACGAATGTAAATCAGTCTTACATTCATTAAGACTCTGACGTCGCCCAGGAAACGACCATAATCAACCAAGGCAACACAGATAATGTCAGGAACTGAGATCAACAGCCTTAATGACACTAAAGCCTATGAGGAATTCTTACTTTAAAAGCATATCTCTCAGAACCGTAAAAGCATATATCACTGTTCACCTTGTGAAAATAGATACGTTCGCGAAAACGGCGGTTTCTTATATGGTATTCGAACCTGTAAATGATTGTGAGTGTGTGTGTGTGTGTGTGTGTGTGTGTGTGTGTGTGTGTGTGTGTGTGTGTGTGTGTGTGTGTGTGTGTGCGCGCGCGCGCGCGCGTGTGACTTCTTTTTGTCGTAAAAAAATTGTTTGAAAAAAAACCTGTGACAATAATTATTGATTTTTTTTTACTAAATCATTTAGATTGTTTCTTCAGAATAACTGTTTTCTTTATAAACATTGGATTTTTAAAAATACAAAAACTGTATTTAAAACCCACGCACAAATCTAATAACTTGTCATTATTTACTTTTTAAACCATTTTGTATTCGTATGCAGGTATTTTTGATGCACCTTACGAGAGAGAGAGCAAGAGAGAGAGAGAGAGAGAGAGAGAGAGAGAGAGGAGAGAGAGAGAGAGAGAGAGGAGAACGAGAGAAGAAACAAAAGGAAAGTGTTTTACTGACCAACGACCATGAGTCATGATTCAGAATTGCCATGGGGAAAGAAAATAAAATAACAAAAATTCAAACTATAAATAATAATGATATAAAAAAATAATAATAATGAGAAGAAAATAAATAACAAAAATTCAAACTATAAAAAAAGAAAATAACAAAAATTCAAACTATGAATAATAATAATAATAATAATAAGAAGAAGAAGAAGAAGAAGAAGAAGAAGAAAAGAAGAAGAAGAAGAAGAGAAGAAGAAGAAGAAGAAAAGTACAAATAAACATATCCTCAGCTTCCCTAGAATTTTGTATTTGATCAACAGAGAAAAAAACAACAGTAGGGAACAACAGTAAGTTACGATTCCCATCTCTAGTTTCATGTGTTAACCGCTCACTGCAGACACACATCACCAAGCGCCCTCTTCTTTTGAATCACTTGCCAGATTTATTTTGAGCGAACATGAAAAAAAACGACGAATCTTAGCAAAGCCTGGCTGACGGAAGCAATCCACATATTGTTTATGAATCCGCGACCCTCACCCAGATGAGCCATCAACCACCGAAGCACTCAGGACAGAAGTTATTACAAGGGCCCCAACAGCAACATGAACGACAACCAAACTGACCCTGAATACTCGTGCGTTCATTGCCTTGCGTGGTAACCCCCCTTGAGAGTATTGACCAGGGACAAATGTGGCAGCTAATGGTGATGGTAATGACTATGAGAGAGAGAGAGAGAGAGAGAGAGAGAGAGAGAGAGAGAGAGAGAGAGAGAGAGACTGTCAGCATTTCTGCCTGCCTGTTTGTATGCCTGTCTGTCTATCTGTCAGTCAGTCTTTCTCTCTCCCTCCCCCCCTCCCCCCCCCCCCCCCCCTCTCTCTCTCTTTCTCCACCGACTACTACCCACACTTCTCGGTGTCCTTTGAAAAATGCTTTATCTTCACTGAAACTTCAATAAATCTTTTTCCAGTCGAAGTTAACTTTCTCTGTGGTGGCCGTTTTGTTTGTAAAAATGTATGGATTTTCTTCACACACACACACACACACACACACACACACACACACACACACACACACACACACACACACGCACGCACTAAAAAGAAACTGTTACAAAATTTTAAATTAAAGGTCATAAAAAATTCTGTTGCTGTGTTCGTGATAAAAATAAGATTAAAAAAGAATTGTAATGATTTTACAGAAAATTACCAAATTCGTTTCTTCATAATTTCATTTTCATTTTCTCTGGAAAAAATAAGGATCTTCCTTAGGAAAACTGTGATAACGATATTGACATCTGTAAATCTTAACTTTACGTTTACTTTCATAGTTACTGTTTGCTGTCTAAACAAAACGAATGTTCATAACAACATGTATATAAACTCTTTCTCAATCCAACTGTGATTGACCGTGTTTGTTTATTAATGGCCTCCGTTCCTCATGATTAAGTATGATGTGAAAATGTGAATTTTGTTTCGAAAACTGTAATTATCATCGGTTTCATTCGATCTTAAAGTTTTGTCAGTTTAGAAGTTTAAGTTATTTTCCTCACAAAACAGTCCGTCTAGTTGTATTAATTTTGTTTCTTTTGCCTGGATTTATTAAAGTCGTTTCTTCAAAAGTACTGTTTTCTTTCAGCAAAGATTCAGAAACATTTTTAGCAAAAACATAAATATTAGTTTCACCTGAAATCATTCAATTGGTTTGACGAGAAAGTGTAATGATTATGAGTTACATTTGTAATATTCAACCTAATTTCTTCCTCACTTTTCATTTTATAAAAAATTAAGATTTGCTTCACACACCTGTAGTAATTATTGTTTATACTTGAAATCCTTTAAGTTTTCCTTTTCCATACCAATTAAAAAAAAAGCAAGACGTTTCTTCACAAAATCTGTAATAATTGTTCTAAATTATTGTCGTGACAAGAAGTATGACTACTATTTATGCAAACGGAAACATTGTGTTGAACATAATGACAATGTAGGATAGATAAGAATAACTGTCATATTATTCTTTGAACAGCTCCCTACTTTTCACGATCATAAGATCAAACATAATATTCTTCACCGAATTAACATTTTGCTAGTGTCTGTTGTTGTTAAGTTTGATTGTTTGTCTCTAATCCTCCTTGCCAACTATATTCTGCTCTGTCTGTTTCTTTTTCTCTGTCTGTCTGTCTGTCTGTCTCTCTGTCCGTCCGTCCGTTTGTCTGTCTGGTCAGACCGTCTCTCTTCTCTTTTTGTCTCCTTTTTTTTTCTCACACGCAAACACAGACACGCCCACTCACAGACACACCAGCACACGCATATATGCATTCAAACATATGAACAAACAGAGAGAAAGACAAGACAAATGGCGAGAAACACACACACACACACACACACACACACACACACACACACACACACACAGAGTCCCTTTGATCAAATGTCCATTACAACTGCCTCATCCACGACACTGCCACCCTTCACTATCCAATCCCGTCAGGACAATGTTTGCACTGAGAATCATAGCAACGACTTGCTAGGCGTGTGAAAACAGGGGGACAGTTCGTTGTGTGTTCCTCATTCCGTTACCTTGGGGGGGGGGGGGGGGGGGGGGGGGGGGTGAAGGTCTTCACAATGGCAGGCTGTCCGTTCTACTCATTCGTATTGTCCTTTGAGTTCATCTTTATAGCGTAGGTGCGTTTCAGTGCCTTGATTACATCAATATCGAAACCGATAGATGATAACATCAACTCAGTTTATTTTGAAGAAACTCAAAAGCATATACTCTGGATCTGTTTTGAGGAAGTCTTAAATCAAGTGAGAAAATTCTTCTCAAAACTCAAAAAATGACACCTAGCGGATCATGAAGTCTACTGTAAAATGCTTATGTCAGATGCTAAGTGAAAACCCCAACTGTCTTTTTACCAGCATATTTTCACAATGAATTGGCATTTTGAAAACGTTGCCCTGGGATTCCATGGCCCTTCTTGTGATTAGAATCATCTGTTATCTCCCCTGTCCATTCCTAGGTTTGTGTTGTTCCTCCGGATGTTACTCTCCAAATAATCTGTCTGTTATAACAAGCACAAGATGTTGAAGGCATGAAAGAGAATAACGACTTCAGTTGAATTTGAATTTTCATTATTTTCTTTTGTTTTCGACTGTCTGATCTATCTAAGAACAAATTTCTATGTTTCTAAGATCCCCCAGCAAAACAACAAAAACAAACAAACAAACAAACAAACAAACGAACAAACTTAGACAATTTGCTCAGGTACTCTCAAGACATACGAAGGACAAGTATTGCTGAGTATTAGGATTGCACATCTCGTTCATCTGACCAATGAACAAACTCCTGATCTCTCTATTCCCTGGAGCAAAAGCTTGGGTCTGATCCAATCTTGGATATTGACAGCTTTCAGACTGTAGTGACTGGTCGTTCGGTCAATGGACCTCAATTTGTTGTCACTCAGTCTGAAGTGATTGACTGAACGGTCGCTCAGTCTCTTCTTAATCTCACGCCTTCTTTACAGAATCACGTTTTCGTTCCAACCCTATTCCTTCCAGTACACCGTATCGTCTCTCTCATTCCCTTGAACAATCTGGGTTAAGAAGAGCCTGACCACAATTTCTCTCCTTGCCAACTACATTCTACTCTGTTTCTCTGCCTGTCTGTCTGTATGCCTGTCTGACTGTCTGTCCGTCCATCCATCCATCTGTCTGTCTGTCTCTCTCTCCTCTCTTTTGCTCACACGCACATACAGATACATGCACTTACAAATACTCACCAACATATACAACAGACACCAACGCGCTCGCGCGCGCGCTCACACACACACACACATGTACATACACACATGGGCATATATACAGACATATGGATAGACAGACAGACAGACAGAGAGATAGACAGAAAGTCAGATAGACAGACAGACAGACGGACAGACACACATTTCGATCAAATTTCCATTACCTGTGCAGCCACCCTCGTTTCCTCACATCACCATCCTTCACTGTCCAATGATACCATGGTGATGTTTACACTGGCCATCATGGCAACGACTGATGAAGCGTGTGAACAAAATGGGAGGGTTCCTTGTGTGTGTCTCGTTTCATTACCTGGCAGATGGAGAATATGATGATGGCAATGTGTATTTTAATTCAGGTTTATCACCCTTTCAAGTCAGATTTGATGGATTCTCCGTCGTGTCCGATGGATGAATAGGCAGGCAGGTTATCTGCTGATGTGGGTCCTCATGTGGGAATGAAGACCAATCCTTGAGACACAAAGTCTTCCACACACGCTGCATGGAATGGAGTCATGCAAGGATGGGCCCCGTCTTCTCCTATTCATTTTTTTTTCTGGATGGTGACTGCTCTGTTGTGCTCAAATGTCTTTGTGACCTGGGCACACTGTTGCTTCCACTGTGTTCTGTCAAGGGCGACATCTTCCCAGGAAGCAGTATCGATGTTGCAGCTTCTGAGGTTGGTCTTCAAGGTGTCTTTGCATTTCATGAGAGGCCTTCCTTGGTCATGTTGTCCTTTCTCCAGTTGTCCATAGAACAGCACCTTTGGAACTCTGCTGTCCTCCATACGGACAACGTGTCATGTCTATTGGAGCTGGCTTTTGATGAGTATACACTCAATGCTGGGTAAGCCACACTTCTTCAGGACCTGTAGGTTGGACACTCTGTCTTGCCATTTGATGCTGCAGATCTTGCGCAAGCATCGTTGATGGAATTGTTCGAGTTGTTGGATGTGTCAGCGGTACGTGTCCACGTCTCACAACAGTAGAAGAGAGCACACAGAACCACAGCTCTGTACACAGCAACCTTTGTGCGTAATCTGATGCCATGGTTTTGCCTTAGACTCTTTTGAGAGTCTGTTAAAGGCAGAGCTGGCCTTTGAGATGCGTAGCATCACTTCGTGCATTCAGAGATCCATTGCTGTTTACAGTGCCGCCCAAATAGCAGAGCTTGTCCACAGTGTTGATCTCTGTGTTGTTGATGACGACAGGTGGTGGTGGAGCACTGCTAGCAGAGGACAGTGAAGGTTGGAACATGGCCTCGGCTTTACCAAGTCTGACTGTGAGTCCAAAGCGTTGACAGGCCCTTGCAAAGCAGCCGGTGATGCATCGGATGTCTTCATGGGAGTGCGTGGCCAGTGCACGGTCATCTGCTGCAGAGAGGAATCAGATACTTTGGTTTTGGCCTGAAGTCGTTGACGGTTAAAGAGTTTGCCATCTGAACGTAACTGGATGTATACCCCCTTGTCACAGACCCGGAATGCATCAATCAGCGTTGCCGCAAACGGAATGGAAAAGAGGGTAGGAGCTAAGACGCATCCCTGCTTCACTCCGTTTTTTCACTCGGAATGGGTCAGAGGTATCTCCATTTGCTTGCACCATCGCTTGCATGCCGTCATGGAATGAAACTGTCCGAGAGAGATGCTTTTCTGGGCAACCAACCTTGTGAAAGATCTTCCACAAGCCAGTGGGTTTAACGATATCCGAAGGCCTTGGTGAGATCAACAAACACCATGTGGAGCTCCTGATTCTGCTCACGACACTTCTCCTGTAGCTGGCGAACAGCAAATATGTCAGTTGTGCCCCTGCCTGCGCGAAACCCGCATTGTGATTCAGGGACGATGGAGTCTGCCATGTGGGTGATGGGTCTGTTCAAGATGATCCTGGCAAGAATCTTTCCTGCGATACACAAGAGAGAAATCCCACGATGATGTCACAGGACGCTTTATCACTCTTCATAGGCTGTGTGGGGTGTCAGGGAGGGTAGTACCTCTGACGGAAGAACATGTGTTGTTCTTCGGAGTGGTTCGTCCACTTTTGCCCCCCCCCCCCCCCCCACCTGACACTCAACTCTCACCTGTGGCTCCCCATAGCTGTTTGCATGCAGCAGCCGCGTTACACCAGGCAGCGGGTTCCACTGGCTGGCAGAACCAGGTGAGCATAACCGACGGGTCTGAAACCCTCGGTGAGGTAGGGCTTGTCTACCTCTGCATGCAAAGACTGGTTCCAGCGGACTGAGCGGAAGAGACCATCAGACCCAACGCTAGGAAGGCGGTTCCAGCAGGCACTGTGGAGTGCTCAGAGCAAGACGAGACACAGGAGTCTTGGTCATCCACTGCAGCGGGGGAGGTCTCCAGACGTAACAGTTTTCTGTGCCACTGGATCAAGATTTCTTCTGCCGAGAGAGTGCCCAGTGCAAAGGCTCTTTCACCTAACCCTCTGACGCCACGAACTTCCTATTGTAGATAAGTACAATAGAGGCGTCTTTGAAGTCTTGGGGCACTTCTTCCCTTTCCCACAAGGACCGGAAGAGGTTGGTCAGCTTTACCAGAAGTAGCTCGCGTCCATTCTTGTAGATGTCTACTGGAATTCCAATATACTCCTGGTGCGTTACCTCACGTGGTTTGCTTCAGAGCCTTCAGAGGGTTATAGCCCGGCTAACTATAGGGGACATTTCATTGCTGCGACATCGTCAAAACTGGTCCCATAAAATATTCATAAGAAAATAACGTCGATTACCCGGTTTAGTTTGAGTAAACTCAACAGGCCTTAAGCAATAACTCTGTCTTAGAATGTCTAAGATCAAACGAAAAGAAAAAGTATCAACTTTACTTAGAAACTCGAGAATCACATCAAACCGGATCATCTGCAAAGTCTTCATGAGTTCTGCCGTTATTTTTTTGTATAGACTTATGTAAATACAACACTATTGATTTACTTATCTTTTGTCATGAGTACCTCATCACATACCAAACTACGAGGCCTCCTTACCTTTAAAAACCACCTACCTTTTAAAACCACAATGGGCTTCTTCATGCTGGAGGTCCACTTCGATTTTGCTTCTTTCCGTAAGGCATTCACGATCTCTACGCTATAAAAGACCAGTCTTTTATTTCAAGGTTGAACAAATTTCTCTAATTTGTTCTTCCTAAGCTAAATTATGCATACGACATTCGGTTAAAAAAACACATACATTTATAACTTGACATCATTGGAGGTGCCAACCCCTTTTGTCATTTCACATCACATTACAAACAAATCACCATTACCGACTTCTTGTCACTTTAGTTATTCGCAGTTACGACTTGAAGCAAACGATACTGCGCAAGTTTCACAACGAGCAAGTTTCCTTTTGGACAATTGTGCTGAATAAATGGAAGCGAAGGCAGAAAAATCCATCAGCAGCTCCCAATCACGCACCTTCTCATGGGATACGGATCACACAAACACAGTTGACTGGGTGGGAGCCAGGCGCGTGTCTGGGGCTACGGCGATTTGATGAATGGGTAAGGCGTGCAAGTCATTACACGTGTGTGCTTTGACTCACTGGACAATCGCTGGGACTTCTCTACCAGAAAATGAATTGTGGGATTACCTATCTGTTAACATTTCGTGAAGCATGGAAAAAATATATAAAAATATAAGGACTGACATCTACATAGTGTATGAATGAGTACAGACAGACAGACAGACACACACACACACACACACACACACACACACACACACACACAC
>JADBJO010002084.1:157500-165000 GCA_016801955.1 Conus betulinus
AATGGAGTCAGAACCAATGTTAACTCCCAGGCAAAAATCCCCCTGTACCGAAACGGCCCGGCGGAGATTCGAACCCGCAACCACAGGATCACCAAGATTATTTATGAGTCCTGCGCTCAACCTCTGAGCTTTTCCGGCCCCCTTTTCTTTTATCTGTTCAGAATAACTTCCATGACACAAAAAACTCTTTCTTTTTTAACAGTCGGGATGGATTTTATCCGTACTCGATGACGTAACGACTGCCGTGTTTTCTATGGTGTGACTGCAGTCGGTATGATACACTGATTGTGACCTAAGTAACCTTTGATGTTTTTCACCGTTGACTTCGCACGATGCCACGTGGACAGTAACCTATCACTCGTCAAATGGATTGATTTCTGACCTGCGTGTTTTTCTTTTTAGTAAACTAAAAGATCTGCTCGTGTTTGCATGGAGCTGATTATTTAAACAAAAGCGTGAAGTTGAGCCAAGAAACTGTAAGGAGAGAGAGAGAGAGAGAGAGAGAGAGAGAGAGAGAGAGAGAGATTAGAATGCGGGGATCAGAATACAGTGGTTGGGGTAGAAGGCAGGAGGCAACACTGAGACGGGGCGACAGAGATGGAGTGCCACTTAAAGAGAGTCAACAGAACAATACTTTGTTCCCCACCGCCACTTCCAGCGAAAGGTCAATGACATTACTGGTGTGAGACAGTGTGTTAAAGACTTCCCCTTATCAAACAATAACGGTGTGGAGATTCGGGGAGAGAACAGATAAGGAGAGAGAGAGAGAGAGAGAGAGAGAGAGAGAGAGAGAGAGAGAGAGAGAAAGAGAGAGAGACAGACCTGCAGATCAAAACACAGATTTCATCATCTGGGGAGAAAAAAACACCACTGGTCAATCACAAAGTGACTACTTTCCCTCCTTCTTGACTCTTCTTTTCGCAGCGACTATAACGGAAGAAGCTTACCAATTACTGACCAAAATGAAATGATCCCATTTCTCAACGGCCCGACTTTTACCCCGTAGTAGATAGGACATGAACACTAAAACGAGCATAAACAACGGAAACAGACGTATCCTAAACAAAGACCACAAGAACCGACACACTCGTAAATCACGGAAGCGGACATACACAACCCAGACAGACATAAACCAGCGATGTACTCTGCATGAAAGATGCACTCTTTCGTCTGAAACATACATGACACCGACACTAACCCTTAGCGTGTGTGCTCTTTCTCGTTGTATGACATTAAATTCCCGCGAGGGTATAACCAAGAATAGATGTGACGGGCAAGCGATCAGACCACTGCACTGACCTCCCCCATCCATCCAGGGGATTGCGCGTTCGAGTCGCAGCAACGCCCTAGAGTGTAGAACGTAGAAGTGGGAACTTTTTCTCCATCACTCATACCAACATCTCTCCCGGACACCCTCCGCTGGAAGAGCTATCTCTATGGGTATGCTTCGCACGCGTGCAGAAAATCGGGGAAAGTACGTTCATAGCGTATGATATGTTTCCGAGTTTTATGGGGTAAAAAACAGGAACATTCCCGGCATAGGGAATACTTCACAAGCATTGGGAGCCATTGAGTGTTCCCAATGCCTGCTGAAATGCCGCGAGGATCTGTAAGGCAGCGGCAGCTATTGTGGTGTTCATATGTCTGTAGTGCCAGACCATGAACTGGTTGGTCATAGGTTGTATGACACTACATGTATAAGACTATGTATCGTTCGTCTGACCAGCTCAACCTGTGCTTGTTTATCTTGTATCTCGTTGACGTGGATGTATGGTCTAAAAATGCTGCACCGAGTATTCCACTGTCAGGAAGTCACACACAAGAATGGAATTCTGTAACATCATCATCGTTGTTCTTTTTCCTCATTATAGCCTTGACAATGCATGCAAATGAAGGTGTACTTATCGAAGAAGCTTTTTCAGATGTAGGTGATCAACTCCTTTTAGAACAAGACTATGCTGATGCATGAAAAAGCAAGCCTACTGCAACATCGAGTGAAACTAACGTAAAAAAAACGAGTCTACGTTATCACGGGACCAGTCCAAGCCAACACAAAGCCAGTATGACATGCCACTACAGGTTGCACACCAAACATTGATACGCCAAGGCCTTACTTAAGGAATCGAGTATTTATAGACTGGTGCAGTTGAATTGTTTTCATAGTTTTTATTGTGTCTGAAAGTTGAGTTTCCTCATTTTCTTTCAATATCCATCAAGGTACAAGCCAAGTGGTTCCAAGCAGACAGATTGAAATCACAACGGAAAGGGACTATTTGGGTGCTTCCAGCTGGCGCAAAGATCGGATCACGGCTGAGTGCAAAGACTTGAAATATAATGTCAGCTAAGGAGAAGGTCATGTATTTGAAGATAGTATGTGATTTCATCGATGAAAATACCCCCACCCTCCCTAAACAAGTGAAACAATCGGTGGGAGTTGGTCTTTTTTAACATTAACAGTTTGATATAAAAAAAAACTGGCTCAGTCTTAGGACAAGCCTCAAAACGCCTTCGTGGACTATACAGTATTTCAGTGCAAAACCTTCATAGTGGCGTGTGTGGCCACATAGCCAGAGCATTAATACAGGATTCTTTCGTCTTGCTATCAAACAGCTCTTTGCAGGCGTAGCGCCAGCTAAGCATCAAAACGCAGGATCAGTCTCCATGGGGTACGGAACCAGTCCGCGTCACGGCAGCAAAGCGCTGCATCTGTGCCGTATCAGGTTCTTTCAGCTTGCTTCACCCAGAAGACTGCGTGTGAGACTGCAGGACTGGCATGTAGTTGTGCCGGAGCAGCCGACGTCAGCATACAGCACTGTTGTTCATTCGGGCAAGATTTCTTTTCTGCCCTCCATCCCTTCCAAAGACTCAGATAAACTTTTAAGTGGAAATGTTTTGACCGCTTATTACCATTTATATTACTATCATTATCATTATCATGATGATGATGATGATGTTGATGATTACTATAATTATCAATATTATCATGATTATTATCATTATCATTATTATTATCATTACTATTTTCATTTTTGCCATTGTGTATTTTTCTTTTTGCTGTGTGCATGAATATTGTATGAATAAGTGCAAATGGTGGATGTAAGCGCATTGAGTTGTATAACAAGAAATGCGCTATATAAGTGCATTAATGTTTTGATGTAATTGACGAGCGCATGCATGTGCGTGCGTGTGTGCGTGTGTGTATACGTGTGTGCTTGCGCGCGGGCGCGCGCACACGTGTGTGTGTGTGTGTGTGTGTGTGTGTGTGTGTGTGTGTGTGTGTTTGCGTGCGTGCGTGTGTGTGTGTGTGTGTGTGTGTGTGTGTGTGTGTGTGTACAACAATATGTTAATCTGACAGTAAACGATTTCAGTCAATCAGTGTGTGTGACATTTTACTTGATTGCTGGATTTAACTTACTACATTGTTACCCTTTTTGTCATTGTTCTTCATCTGATTGAAAACTGTTCCCAATATTGGCACCCTGTCAAAATGAAACATATTCCTGTGACATACGATCAATGTCATTGTTACAAACATTATGAATTAATTGTTATTGCTACTCTTGATGATCATCACTTTGGCAGAATGGTTGACCTGACGTTTAGATATCAATCTAAACAGCCCGTCGAATTTAAAGCTTTTCGAAATAGTTTTCCACACATACCAAACTTTATTCCTTGAATACAAAAGATTATCGTATTATTCTCTTGGCCAATACAATTAAATTCGAATAATTTGTTTTCATGAAAACCAGTCTGTAGCAGATGTATTGTATGAGAAGTTAAGAACAGATATATGTTTTTTTTTTACTTCGTATACTTGTTTTAGATGTCTTTGGAAATAACATAGCCGTGGAGAATCTTTACCGATTTTCTTGATGTAAATGTTGAAAACTGGCATGCTGTACAATTGCGTCAGATATCTTCCTTTTAAAATCAGATTTGGACTCACTTTCGTGTCCAAGTTGTACAGTTCTTTTTCATTACATATAAGAGATTTAGTGTTTCCACAGCAGTTCCTTGTTTGTCTTCTGAATGGTTTTCAGAGCATTTGTGTGAATTCACATGACCCGAATGCATGGTAATCTTCTGTAAGTGCAAGAACTTGTACATTTCCAACTTATGCATTCACCCGACATTTATGTCGGTACGAATTTCTGGGCTGGATGTTCCTCCAAATGGCATTGACCTCTGTGAGCGACGGGGTCCAGGATACCGGAAAGGGAGATAAGTCACACCAGCAAGTTGACAGATGGTCAGACGACGGATGGAGAATGGAAATAGGCTGACAGGAGGAAAGGTTGATCGATACGACTCCGAACCAGAGATCGTCATTATCATTTCTCCAGTGACCATAGGCTGTAAAGGCGCAGTATCTAATGCTTGCACTCTCAAAGACCTCTTGCTCTCTATCTTCATCCACTTAGAACCAGCCGCCGTGGCGAAGTGGTTAGCGTCGCGGTCTCCCGGCTGGGAGGTCGTGGGTTCGAATCCCATCAGAGTCATGTGGGTTTTCTGCCCCGACCGGCTCCTACCCAGAGTTGAGTTTGCTGTGGACTCAGTTGGGAAGACTGGGACCACACAGCCGAGTTTCATCCACTTAATGGATGCGTTTCTGAGAGTGTTGCTCAAATTTCCTGACCAACACTGCAGGTGCCCGTATCTCTCGGGCCTGTTTGACGCTGGGATATATTATGAAAGGAAGCGTAGAGTACAGCCCTGTCATGTAGTCTCAGACCGAAATGGAAATCCGTAGCATCATCTTAATCATCCTCATTCTCATCGATCAGCATTTAAAAAAAATGTCTCAAATTCTGTGGCCCTTCATGCCCTGCTCTCATGGTGACCTCAGTTTCGATGTCCCTCTCCACGTCTGTGGCCTTGGTTTGGTTCCGTCGGGGTCACCGGTATCGGCGAGTTATGGGGGCTGTCGTTGGACGGACGTGGTGGCGCCCTCCGGAGGGGAGAGCTCACTCACGCCGGCTCCGCGACTAAGCAATTATTGTCGTCAGTAGGGGGCTTAGTAGGTGGTGTCCTGCGTATGTTAGATCAGAACAGGCGCCACTGAACACCACCGAAGTGACTCGGCAGCAGTGCAGTGTCTCCTTCGGTGGGTTGTCTCTTGACGACTTGACATTGACTGCTCCCAGTGGATTGCCGGTGGCCGTGGCTGCGGCGGGGGCCGACAGGGCTGTGGCTGTGGACGGGGTGTCGGAATGAGCGGCGTGTGTGCACTGCCTCTGAGGTGGCGCAGAGGTTGGGACAGCAAAAAAAAAAAAAAAAAAAAAAAAAAAAAAAAAAAAAAAAAAAAAAAATCTTCATCCCAATTAGCAGGGAAGATGTGGTGTAACAACTTAATTGTCTTCATAGTAATAACTTGGCAAAACTTTGGACCTAAGGAAGGGGGAGGGGGGTGGAAGGTTGAAGATGGAGAAACTGGGAACATGAATTTAAGAAAATATATTGTAGATATGAAAAGTCTTCACTAGCTGCATAAGGGAACCACCGCAATCCCTTTTGTGGACAGATATATTTGTATTGCCTACCTCGTTGTTGGCCTGCGCTTGTCCCCCCCCCCCCCCCCCCCCCCCCCCCCACCCACTATTAGATTGTTCGTCTTTGTATTTGTCTGACTTTATTCAAGTTTGAAAGGCTGTGCCAGTCTTGAATAAAAGTTACTCTGTGTTAGGTTTCCTTATGGGAGCAAAAACTACCCCACTTGTTTGCTGTTTATTGTTTACTGTTCCCTGCCTCATTTCATTTCCAAACACTGTGTACATTTAGGAGGCAACAGAAATATCAAACAAAGGTAATGAATAATGATAAGAAAAAAATGATAACGTTGTATGGAAGTTAGAAGGTCACAAAGGTGTCATGAAAAGGAAGGTAGTGGAAGATTATATAAAAAAAAAAAATCAACTGACAAAAAATAATTAGTAGCGTTGTGCTAATTTAACTGGTAATGCAGGTTGTCAGGAACAGAAAGGTAATGAAAAGTAAGACAGAAAAGAAACGATACTAAAATTTATCAAGTTGTGTGAATTTAGCAGACAAAGTGTCTTGAAGAAAGGTAACGATAGGTAAGTAAAAAAAAATACAAGAAAAATGATACCCTTTTGATAATTTTGTATGTGACATAGGCGTAATAGAATAAAAGGAAAGAAAGATAGTGGAAGATAAGATGAAAAAAAAAACAACTAAAGTGATAACGTATTGTGAATTTTAGCAGGTCACAAAACGTGTCATGAAGAAAAGTCGGTTTTTGATACTAACCATCTCCCCTACTGCTGGGCCAAAGGTCAAAGGTCTCCACAATGCGTTGCTCTGGTTTCAGCACAGGCACCATTGATGGAAAATGACTGTATGGGTGATGAGTTTAGATAAACTTCTTTTTGTTCATGTGTCTGTCACATCAACCAACCGGTCAACTATCTAATCAATTAATCAATTAGTCTCCAGTATATAATTATAAGCAAGGCTTCAGAAAGATTATCACCCAACATATAGTCAAAAAGATCAATCAATCAATGAATCAATCAATCAGTCAGTTGACAGCCAGTCATTCAATCAACCAATCAATCAATGACTTAGTATGTGCTGGCACATTTTCAGAAATATTATGATTGCATTATAACCTTGATATCACATTGCTTAGTACCTTTCTCTCCCCCACCCTCTCTCTCTCTCTCTCTCTAAACAACGCAAGCACACACACACACACACACACACACACACACACACACACACACACACACACACACACAAGCGCGCTCACATACAGTCACACACACACACACACACACACACACACACACACACACACACACACACACACACCACACACACAGAGAGAGAGAGAGAGAGAGAGAGAGAGAGAGAGAGAGAGAGAGAGTTTTTTCATATTGTAGGCCACAACCTTAACGAAGGGATGTGTGGACGTCGTGTTAAGGAGTCGATCATTAACAGGAGCAGACATGAATAAAAAGAGAACATAATGAATTGCTAGTAATGACACATTACAAATCAAAACCTTGCTAAAGGCAGAGCAGCAGTGGATTTTTTTTTTTCTTACCGAATTCTCCCGGAACAGTAATGAAGCCCGAGTTCTTCCTCCTTTCTCTTTAGTGAACATAACGGACGGCCCAGATCGCTCATTTGCCAAGGGAAATCAGTCACATTTTTTTAAAAATCAGAGGCCGTAAACAACCGGAAGAGACAACGTTTGTGACATCATTGGTTGACATCAGCAGAGTTTACGACTTTCAGAGCTAATGGCCAAACTAGCAAGTTTACGAACATGCGTTGGCTAGTTTCTTGGTGAAAATAATGATATTCTGAAAAGAAAAAAAAATATCACAGCTTTGATTTTTGCTGTAAAAGTAGAATTGTCTTCATGAAAGTGCAACAACAAATTTCACTTGAAAAGATAAAATGTCTTTCTCTGCGTAAATACGGTTTTATCTTCATACAGTTTTTTCCACCGAGGCTTTAACGATTATTGTT
>JADBJO010002084.1:170000-175000 GCA_016801955.1 Conus betulinus
GAAGACAGTGCTTCTCTGGGTCCTCCCCAGCACCTTCGGGTGTTTCTTTTTCTTCTTCTGATATCAAGGCCAACAGAATGTGTGCTTCTATCATCATCATATTTTAGTCCTTTTGCCCTGGCATTACTATTTATGACAGGGTGGAGAGGAAGAGTCTTCTGCCGTCCTAGGAACACACAGCAGAGAAGATTAGACTGTGAACCTTTTGCTGGGGTACCTTTTAGCCAATCTTAGGAGGACAACATTGGTGAGAGAATTGTGGTTCTTTACCCTGTTCTTTGGAGGGCAGTTTTTTGTTGTTGTTTGATCTACTCTTAGTCACGGATATGTCCTCCAGACCGCTGCTACAGAATCATTCAGTCTCCGGATGCTCAGTCTTCGGTCACTCACTTTGTGATCACTTCTCGCACAGATGCTCAATGCCACTCAGTCTCACTCTTCTTCTGCATGATCACGTTCCGTTTTAACCCTATGCCTCCTAACCTTTCTCTCTTATTCTCTTGTGCATGGTGGGTTAAACGAAGTCTGACTGCAATTTCTCTATGTCCTCACTCAGACATAATTGTCTCCATCGTCTGATTCTATCTGTCTGTCTGTCTGTCTGTCTGTCTGTCAGATTGCAAGCGTGCATGCATGCTTTCATATTCCTGGTTTTCTTTGTCTCTTCTCAGATACTCTCCCTCTCACCCCCCCTTCTCTCTCTCTCTCTCTCTCTCTCTCTCTCTCTCTCTCTCTCTCTCTCTCTCTGTGTCGCTCGTTCGCTGCTCACTCGCTACTACTACTACTTCTACTACTACTGCTGCTGCTGCTGCTGCTGCTACTACTACCACCACTACTACTACTACACACTAACAACAGACGCGCGCGTGCGAACACACACACACACACACACACACACACACACACACACACACACACACACACACACACACACACACACACATTTTCAACAAAACTCCCACCCTCATCCTCACTCAGTCACCCCTCTGTATGTAATAATGTCCTGGCGAAATCAAACTTGAGAATCCTAGCGACGGCCAGCGGAGTGTGGAAGATGTGAAAGGGTTCGCTGCGTATGTCGACAATTCTCCTGCCTTAGAAATAGAAGTGTTCATCATCACGGTCTGTCTGTTCAAATTCATGTTGTTCGTACGTCAACTGGGGGTTATATGCGGGCTGTCAACCTCTCTTTCTGTCTTTCTCTCGCTGTCTCTTTATCTCTGTCTATCTGTCTATCTGTATGTCTGTCTGTCTGTCTCTCTCTCTCTCTCTCTTCCACTTTTTGCTTGCTTCTTTCTGTCTCTCTCCCTCTCTCTCTCTCTCCACACACACACACACACACACACACACACACACACACACACACACACAAGCATGCACACGCACACACATGCATATATACTCACACACACACACACACACACACACACACACACACACACACACACACACACACACACACACACACACACACACACACACACACACACACACACACACACCACACCACACCACACACACACACACACACACACACACACACACACACACACACACACACACACACACACACACACACACACACCTGATTTATTTGAAATGAACCTAAAATCTCTGAATAATGTTTCCCGTAAAACGTGAAAACAAAAAGAAACCCAAAAGTCACAATTAGCGACATTAGAGCACAGTGTTTATGTCGAATGCCGTGTAAACCCCTGCATTCTATAGGCCCATGGTTTATAGCGAGTGGTAGGACACATGGTATACACCGGGCAGCCTCCTCATCTCTTCACCCACACAGAGTTCTTGGCGCCAGAGATTCGCTCTGACCTCGCGACTTTCTGCAAAATCTACACCAGATCTCTGACATACAAAAGTTTTTTTTTTTTCCCTTTTTTTTCTGAAACTCTGACACACAAAAGTTTTTTTTTTTTATCTTTTTTTTTTCTGGAACTCTGACATACAATTTTTCCCCCCCTTTTTTTTTCTGGAACTCTGACATACAATTCCCCCCCCCCCTTTTTTTCTAGAACTCTGACATACAATTTTTTTTTTCCCTTTTTTTTCTGGAACTCTGACATACTAAAGTGTTTTTTTTTTTTTTTTTTTTCTGTCTCATCCTCTGTGCCACCTCAGTAGCATTGCATCCACGCCGCTCATTCCGACACCCCGTCCACAGCCACAGCCCGGCCAGTCTTGCCGCAGCTGTAACAGCCGGGGGGGGGGGGGGGGGGGGGGGGGGAGGGTATGTTCCGAGTAGGGGGGGGGGAGGATAAGTTCTAACTGGTCCTAGAATAACCCTCGGATGTAAAAACAGGCTAGCCCAGACTTACCCCGGGGTAAGTTCCAGAGTGTAAGAACGGGCTGTTACACCGGCACCAGCAATCCACAAGGAGCAGTCAATGTCAAGTCGTCAAGAGGCAACCCACCGGAGGGGACACTGCACTGCTGCCGATTCACTTCGGTGATGTTCTGTGGCGCTTGTTCTGATCCAACATACGCAGGACACCATCTACTAGGTCTCGTACTGACGACAATAATTGCTTAGTCGCGGAGCCGGCGTGAGTGAGCTCTCCCTCTGGAGGGCGCCACCACGTCCGTCCAACGACTGCCCCCCATAGACTCGCCGATACCTGTGACCCCTACAGAACTAACCAAGGCCACAGACGTGGAGAGGACATCGAAACTGAGGTCACCATGAGAGCAGGGCATGAAGGGCCACAGAATTTGAGACTTTTTAATGAGAATGACGATGATTAAGACATTGCTACGGGTTTCCATTCCGGTCTGAGACTGCATGACAGGGCTGTACTCTACAATTACTTTCATAATATATCCAGGCGTCAACAGGCCCGAGAGATACAGACACCTGGAATGTTGGTCAGAAAATTTGAGCAACAGTTTCAGACACGCGTCCATTAAGTGGATGAAACTCGACTGTGCGGTCCCAGTCTTCCCAGCTGAGCCCGTAGCAAATTCAACTCTAAGTAGGAGCCGCCCGGGACAGAAAAATCCCACATGACTCTGATGGGAATCGAACCCGTGACCTCCCAGTCGGGAGTCTGTGGCGCTAAGCGCTTCGCCACAGCGGCTGGTTATAAGAAGTCTTTGCCAAGCTTTGGTCTGCTTCCGATATTTCGAAAGAACCTTTACTGATGGTTTCAAGACTGAGGAAGGAGGTGGCCCCGCTGCCTATTACTGAACGTCTTGCGCTCGAGAAAGTTTTCTTTCAAACACATTCCTAGTCTTCCTCGTGTGTCTATGTTTCTTCTTCTTCCCTCTTCACTCAGACAGGAACCCCAGAGGCACTGACGAAGGCTGCTGTAAGGCGGCGGAGGCCCTCCAGTGATCCATAAAGCTTTTCCCTCATCGGTGTGTTGACTGGCCAGGTCTCTGCTCTTAGCTTTTTATGTATGGGACAGGCTGAAGATAGTATATGCTGTTTTCCTGGCATCGGTGGTCAAAGCCATTTTTTTGGTCCATGTCTCGATATTGTTCATGGCCTCCTGGATCCTTACTGTGGCTGTTGTAACAAATTGCTCAGAGCACCAGTTGACAAGGTCATCTGCATAAATTGCGCCATGGATCCATGCAGGGATGCCATCCAGGATATTATTCATGAAAATGATGAACAGCGTGGGGGAGAGAACTCCACCTTGTGGGACGCCTTCTTTCATCGTATTTTGCTTCCTCTGGTGCTTTCTATTTTTGTACCCGGGCTTTTCTGTTGGTCAGGTACCGCACTGGCTGATCCAGTTCTACACTTGGTCTGTGATCCAGTACTGGTGCATCTTCAACTTCAGGCCATTTTTCCAGACTGTATCAAAGGCTTTTTCTAGTCGATCCAGACGGCTGTGATGTGCTTCTTGTCTTGGAGCGCATCTTCTATTTCTTGTGCAGTGTGTCCATATGAATGGTCACGCTCCTACTAAAGCTACAACCTGGCTCATTCTTATCATCATTCGCTCTAGCACAATCACCTATATAAACACACACACACACACACACACACACACACACACACACACACACACACACACACACACACATACTCTCGAGCTAAATAAACAAGTAAGTTTATTGTTATGTTTTCATTTTTTTTTAAATTAACAGCTGAAAACACTCATTGAACCCCATCCTCTCCAGAATGTAGCAGACTGGGTCATCTTTCGGGAGAATGTGGGTCAATAACAACGCCGCCGCAGAGAATGAATTCAGACTAGCGCCAAAGTTGACATTTTTACGCAGCAGCAGAAACATGTAGTATCCTTCAAATACCTAAAATTAAGACATCAAAGGAAAAAGTAGTGCACTTTCCGTTTATCGACGGTGACCACATTGCAGACTACAAAGATCAACATACCCAGGAAAAATGTGCATTCTATAGAGGAAACAGTAAAATGTGCGTTATCATAGAAACATTCTGGCACGCAGAAAGTGGACCCCAAATTAGTACTCAGAATACTTTGTCGCATTCATATTAGTTAGTGGCAAGGAACCATGTCGTATGTAGTAATACTGTCGGGCAAAACTGACCAGTCGACCAGCCGCCGTGGCGAAGTGGTTAGCGTCGCGGACTCCCGGCTGGGAGGTCGTGGGTTCGAATCCCATCAGAGTCATGTGGGTTTTTCCGCCCCGACCGGCTCCTACCCAGAGTTGAGTTTGCTGCGGACTTAGCTGGGGAGACTGGGACCACACAGTCGAGTTTCATCCACTTAATGGATGCGTCTCTGAGAGTGTTATTCAAATTTCCTGACCAAACACTGCAGGTGCCTGTATCTGTCGGGCCTGGTTGACGCCGGGATATGTTATGAAAGGAAGCGTAGAGTACAGCCCTGTCATGTAGTCTCAGACCGAAATGGAAATCCGTAGCATCATCTTAATCATCCCCATTCTCATCGATCAGCTTTAAAAAAGTCTCAAATTCTGTGGCCCTTCATGCCCTGCTCTCGTGGTGACCTCAATTTTGATGTCATCTCTACGTCTATGTTCTTAGTTTT
>JADBJO010002084.1:180000-185000 GCA_016801955.1 Conus betulinus
AAAGGGTAGAGACCAGACAAAGAGCTCTCAACTGGCCCTCCAGGTTGGGGGGTTTGAATTGGGCTAACAGCCCGGTCCTAGAAAACAAACTTTGTTGCAGAAACCGCAGTGACATTCTCTGAGAATATCATGGTTGGGGAAGAGTTCTCTCTAGCAGAGCCCATGACGCGAGCTGGTGAAAGCCTTCAGGAAGCCAGTGCGCCGACAACTGTTCTGACGACCAAAGCCAAGACCAGGATAGGGACCTGGAACATCAGAACCCTATACGAGATTGGAAAAACGGCACAAGGGAGTAGTGAGATGCACAGGTACAGCCTAAAGATCCTTGGCCTGTGCGAGACAAGATGGACAGGAACAGGAAGAACAAGGCTGACAAGTGGAGACACCATCATCTGCTCTGGACGAGAAGAAGACCAGCCACACACGCACGGAGTAGCGCAGCTGATGACACCCAAGGCGACGCGAGCACTGCTGTCCTGGGAACCAGTGTTACCAAGGATTCTCACTGCAAGATTCAATTCAAAGGGCAGAAAAAACCACCATCTTACAGTGCTACGCCCCCGCAAACGTAGCAGACCCAGAGGAAAAGGAGGAGTTCTACAATCAACTCCAAAACAGTCATGGATAGAGTGCTGCTGAAGAGAGACCTTAAGATCCTCATGGGAGATCTCAATGCCAAAGTGGGAACGGACAACAAGGGCAGAGAGCAGATTATGGGCATACACGGTACAGGAATACAAAATGAAAATGGAGAACTGTTGGTGGAATTCTGTGCTTTCTACGACATGGTCATCGGAGGCACTGTTTTCCCACACAAAAACATTCACAAGATGACTTGGAATTCACCTGATGGGAAGACCCAGAACCGAATCGACCACATTACCATCGGCAGAAAATGGCGCAGAAGTTTACATGACGTGAGAGTGAAACGAGGAGCAGACGCAGCATCAGACCACAACCTTGTGATAGCTGTGCTAAAGATCAAAAATTGAAAGCCTACAAAGACCAAGCAGGCCAACTATTACATAAGTGCAATGTACACAGTCTGAAGGAGAGAGTTACAACAGGGGAGTTCAAACTGGAACTGAGAAACAGATTCAGCATACCTGACCAACTTACTGAAAAAACAGTCGAAGACCACTGGTGTGGCCTGAGGGAGGCCTGGCAGACGACATGTAAACAAGTGCTTGGAAAGAACCAAAGAAAACACAAAGAATGGCTGACAGCTGGAACATGGACCCTCATCACAGAGCGGATGCACCTTAAAGACCAGATCAACCAGACCCTAGACCAAGACCACAAGCAAGAGATACAGGCACACTATTGGGAAGTCAACCGCCAAGTTAAGAAAAGTGCTAGACAAGACAAGAAACAATTCATCCATGAGCTCACAGAAGAGGCAGAAACAGCAGGACAGAAACAGAGAAACATGAAAAGACTATATGAGATTACTCGAACACTTTCTGGAAAGACCAACAACCCCAGTCGCCCGGTCAAAGACAAGGAGGGAAACACCATCGCAAGAGAAGTTGAACAGAGAGAGCAAGGTTGGCAGAGCACTTTAAAGAGACACTGAATAGACCTGCACCACCTGTCCCCCAGACATTTCACAACCAACCCAGCTTCTGGACAGCAACACAGGCCCACCAACCAAGATGGAAGTTACCAAAGCTATCAAGTCACTGAAGTCAGGTAAAGCAGTGAATCCAGACGGAATTCCACCTGAAGCACTGAAAAGCAGACATCCAAACGTCAACAGAGAAGCTGCATCCACCCCTAAGCAAGATCTGGGAGCAGGAACGAGTGCCAGAAGACTGGAAAGGAGGCCACCTGGAGAAGCTGCCGAAGAAAGAAAGGGGACTTGCCATCCTGTAACAACTGGAGAGGGATTATGCTGCTGTCCCATCCGGGGGGAAGGCGCTGGCCAAAATCATGCTAGAGAGACTAAAGACCACCCTAGACAAGACCCTCCGCCAAGAACAAGCTGGATTTCGCCAAGACAGATCATGCACGGACCAAATTGCCACCATGAGAATTATCATCGAGCAGTCTCTGGAGTGGCAGACCCCTTGTATGCAGTATTTGTGGATTTCCAGAAGGCGTTTTGACAGCATCGACAGAGATACCATCTGGAAACTCATGCACCACTATGGCTTCCCACCCAAATTTGTTGCCATCATCCAACAACTCTACGAAGATGCCACATGCCACTTTGTCCACGACGGGAAGCTAACGAAGCCCTTCACTATACAAACCGGCGTCCGTCAGGGGTGGCTACTATCGCCGACAATTTTCCTGATGGTCGTTGACTGGATAATGCGGAAGTCTACAGACGGCAAGAGGACAGGAATCCAGTGGACTTTCACCAAGCAACTGGAAGACCTGGACTTCGCCGACGACATCAGCCTTCTCTCCCACAAACAGCAAGACACACAAGAGAAGCTGTGCCGGGTAGCAGAAGAAGCAGGAAGAGACGGGCCTCCAAATCAACACAAAGAAAACAGAAGTCATGAGAGTCAACAACCGGCGGCAACGAGACCCACTACGACTACAGCAGGAAGACATCATTGAAGTCGACAAGTTTTTGTCTACCTCGGCAGTGTGGTCAGCAAAGATGGAGGTACAGATGAGGATATCAAGAGCCGCATCAATAAAGCCAGGCACACCTTTACTATGCTACGGCCTATCTGGAATTCCTCTGCCCTCTCACTCCACAACAAGATCAGAATCTTCAACTCAAATGTGAAATCTGTTCTGTATGGTTCTGAAACGTGGCGAACAACAAAGACAAACATCCACAAACTCCAAACATTTATCAACAGATGTCTGCGAACCATTGTGAACATCAGATAGCCAGATGTGTTATTGCCAACACAGAACTTTAAAACAAGACCAAGCAAGTTCAAATAGAATTAGAAATCAGAAAACGGAAATGGGGATGGATTGGGCCACACCCTCAGAAAGTCTCCATCCAATATCACAAGACAAGCCCTTGATGGAACCCTCAGGCAAGAGAAAAGTGGGAAGACCAAGACAGACATGGCGAAGGAGTACCGACGCCGAAGTGAAGGCCGGCGGAATGACGTGGGCCGAGCTGAAGAAGATCTCCCGAAACCGTGTCCGCTGGAAGAAGTGTGGTTGCGGCCCTATGTTCCCCAGGGAATTCAGAGGACTAACTTGTCCTGGATGAAATACAGTTCGTGCTGCATCACAGGGGCAGCAACCTTTTAGCAAGCCGTGCGTGTATGATGTCTCGTGAGGGGTGTGTGTATTTAGAAAACACAATGCAAGCCTTAGAGAGCCCAGTCAAACATTTCGGCTGCAAAGCGCATCATGCCAGACTTTATAACTGACTGCACCCCCCCACCCTCACCCCTACACACACACACACACACACACACGCACGCACGCACATGTGGGCGCGCGCACACACGCACATGCGCGCACACATACACATACACATACAGAGAGACTGAGAGAGAGAGAGAGAGAGAGAGAGAGAGAGAGAGAGAGAGAGAGAGAACTCAGATGATTTACTCATATGAAGGCCATTGCTCCCTTATGAAGGGTGGTATGAACATAATAACAATGTATGGATTTTACGGAACACTAGAAAGACTGGATGGACTTCTCTCTCACGAAGTGTACAACTGATTCGATAGTTCGACAAATCACGATTCCGACGTTTCGACAATCCGACACATTTTGTCGGACCAACGAAACTTGTTTTGTAATGTTTGATTTTGTGCCAATAGTTCGACACATCACGATTTCGACGTTTCGATAGTCAGACTTAATGATACACCGACACATTTTTTCCGATCAAATGCAATCTTTGTGTACTCTCAGTTTACAACACGGAGAGAATGGCAGGCACTCTGTGTTCCCACATTCGGGTATCATTGCTTTTTGCCACAGAGGAAGCGGGGTTTGAATGTTGACAATACAGAGAGAGAGAGAGAGAGAGAGAGAGAGAGAGAGAGAGAGAGAGAGAGAGAGATATTTTACTTTCAATATGTCAGACTAACGGGAATTATAAAACTGGGTTGTGTGTCGGATTATCGAAACGAGTTGGAATTGTCGGAATCGTGGGATGTCGGACTATCGCTACTTTTTCTTACAGTGTCGGATTATCGAAACATCTGAACGTTGGGGTGTCGGACAACCGATGTGTCGGACTATCGAAACGTCGGACTAAGCGTCGCATTTCTGCCATATGCACGCAATCAATCTGTCTTTAAATCCACATAGAAATAATCTGTCATTTCACACGCCTTGGTTCGTCCAGACATAACCATATCCAAATCGATATAATCAACAACGGATATTTGAAATCCGCTTTCTATAGTCTCTTGCATTTAGATCGTGTAACATCATATAAGCTTTCCGTGGTAAGCTATGCTCTTTCATTTTTTGTTAATTTCAACCAGTATCGAATACAGATTCAGGTAGAATTTAAATAAATGGGATATCTGTTGGTCTCACGATGGACAAAGTCATTTGGTGTTTGCATGTCAGCTCCTAGAAATTTCTTTACGGCAAAGAGGTGTACTTTCTCACAGTCGCTGGCTGCAACGTCAAGACCCCAAAGTTCTCTACTGTACTGAGCAATGGGTTGAGAGAGAGAGAGAGAGAGAGAGAGAGAGAGAGAGAGACGTGGGTGATCGAGTGAGTGTGTTTTCACATGTGTCAGTGAGCATATGTGTGTGTGTGTGTGTGTGTGTGTGTGTGTGTGTGTGTGTGTGTGTGCATGCTCTTGTGTGTGTGTGTGTGTGTGTGTGTGTGTGTGTGTGTGTGCGTGTGTGTGTGTGTGTGTGCATTTGTGTGTGTGTGTGTGTGTGTGTGTGTGTGTGTGCGGGAGAGCATGCCTTCATTTGTATAGACATGCCCGGATGCATATCCAGATACGCACGTATACTGTTAATGATATTAAAGGAAAACAAATTCCTGTCCGCGATCGTTTGAACGCGTTGGAGCGTGCCTGCATGGAGACACAGGAT
>JADBJO010002084.1:192500-207500 GCA_016801955.1 Conus betulinus
TCCGTCTACGAGTTCCATCCCTCTTGCCAGAGTTCTGTGACGTAAGCCTGGGTTTGGGGTTTCAGATCACTGTGAGCGATAGACAATCTGCTCCTCTTTTTCTTTGTGGCACTTTCAGCAAGTTCGTCAACCATTTCGTTGCCTGGTACCCCGTACACGGCCTCTGTGATCATTGCATCGTAATGCCATTTTTTTGCTTCCATTTCAAACTGTCATGGAAACATGGTCATGTTGTTTGGATGTCCTTCACTCCGCAGAGCCAGAGTGTTCAGGGTGAGTTGTGGAGACTTTAACCTCTACACCCGCGACAAGTTCGAGGTCAGGAAGAGCATTACTGATATCAACGTGGTGAGTCGTCTCTTCTGCCTCTCTCGTCTAACTTCGTGTGCACAGAAAGGTTTGGTGGTGTGTGAACTGTCAGGGCTTTCATGGTATGAGCCCTTTCCATTTGATGGTGAGGGAGAACGTACATATGAATAGAACGGACTCAAACCCAGTATTGTAAGATGAACTCATAGTTACTGACTGAATATCATTGGACACGGGGTATACTGGCTTTTTTTTTTTTTCTCTCGTAGATTTTCTCTTTCTCTCTCTCTCTCTCTTCTCTCTCTCTCTCCCCCCCCCCCCCCCCACCCCCCCCCCCCCCCCCCCCTTCTTTTGTCGTTGCGTATTTCGGGTTGTGTGTCACTTTTTAATAGATTTTAATTATTTTTGTCTTTATGTCTTTACGTATTTCGTGTCTTTTTTTTCTTACTTTCCATACTACCTCTTACTTCTCTCAGCCTTTTCTTGCTGTTCTCTACTTCATGTCCTTTTACTTTTCTAATTATGTTCCACTGCCTCCCTCCCCCCCTCCCCCCCCCCCCCTTCCCCCTCCCCCGCCCCCTGTCTCTTCTTTCTTATTTCAAGTAACTCGTCCCAATATCCCTATTTCATTTGACACCTCTGTCTCGCTTTTACCTAACTTGTCTAATCATCTTCTACTTGCAGTTAACTTGACACCTACGTTCGCATATCTTGTTCTTACTTTGAGGTCCTTTAAGCTATTTTTTTTCTGTGTTCTTTCCTACTTGTTACCTTTATGTATTTTCAGCATTTTCATTTTTTTGATGACCTTTACCCACTTTCCGCCTCCTTTCTACTTTTAATTACATGTATCTTTTTTTTTTTTTTTCTGCTAAGCAGGCTGATACTCCTGCGGATACTCCCTGTATGGAAAGGCAGGATTAATCCCAGCTACGTAACAAAGGGAGTGGAGTTTTGTGTGTATGACCGCTTTTTTTTAAATCTCGCCATTAAGGCAGCCATACTCCAACTTCGGGGAAGGTGCATGCTACGTGTAACGTGTCATCCTTACCAACGGCCAAACTGGCCTTCTCTTCCGAAAGTTGGTGATGGGATTAACGTGTGTACAAGATGTTATGGGTGCGTTCACACACGGAAATCTCGGTTTACAGTCTCATTCGAAGGACTGTATGGGAAATGGAGTCAAAACGAATATTCACTCCAAGGGAAAAATCCCCCTGTACCGAAACGACCCGGCGGAGATTCGAACCCACAACTCAAGGATCACCAAGATTACGAGTCTGGCGCTCTAACACTGAGCTATTCCTACCTTTATCTACTTTTCCGCACCCTTTTTTAAAAAATTACCGTTTGCCTACTTTCCGTTTCCTTTCCTACTTTATCTTATCTTAACCTATCTTTCTGTATCATTTCCTGCTTTGAATTATCTTTATTACTTTCCTCCTATTTTCTTACCTTGTAATGACCCTCAGTCTGTGTTTCTGCCTCCTCTCAGACAAATAATTATCTAAATCTACGTTTCCCTTATCCTTTCGCGCTTAATTACCTGACTTAATTCTATATCTTTAATTATTTTCAATTGTTCTTAACCATTAAAAAAAATTTTCTCTCCTTTTCACAACCTTAAGCTATTATCGCTATATTTCTTCCCACTGTTTTCTGTTCTTATGTGCCGTGTGTCTCTCATTTGCACATCTTCTCATCTGATGTACCGTTACCTAGATTCCCCTTCATTTGTCCTGCTTGTAACTACTTTAACTTATTTCCTGTTGATTGTTTCAACTTTCTCCATTTCTTTTCCTATTCTTAATCATAAATGTACTTTCTCAAGGATTTTTGTACTTTAACTTTCTGTTGCTTATCTTCTTACTATTTCGTACAGAGGAATTTTGTACTTCTCTTTTCTTCTACACTTCCATTTCACATATCATTACACTTTTTCACATTCCTGTTCCTTGCCTTTGCTAAGGTTTCTTGAGAACACGAACGTTTTGCAAGTGACTGCCAAGGTAAAAGGTCAAGGTCGAAGCCTATAGCGGTGTTCACAAGAAGAAGAGAGAGAGAGAGAGAGAGAGAGAGAGAGAGAGAGAGAGAGAGAGAGAGATGTTTACAATGAGGCTGATCGCATCCATTTGGGAACCGTTCTATTTTTTTGGTCAGAAGATTAAAATATTATTATCATTCTGGTGAGGTTACGGATAACATTTTTCTCTTTTTCTTTTTATTTATTTATTTATTTTTTTTTTACAAGAGTCCATTTTTTTTCTCTGCACAAAAGGCCAGAATTAGCACTTTTCATTCATTTCACTGTTCAAAGTCCTTTGACATATCTTCAGAGAACAGAACTTTGCTTTTAACTGTAAGAAACGTAATATGATACGTGATTTTATCATGGACAGTACATGATGTGACTTTTCCAACCTTACAGTAAGTGTGACATGATATCATTTCACATCGAGAGTTCAAGTCACGCGCCGTGAAACATATCCAATGAGCGCACACGTCTTGTGTCTGGTATGACTAAGACCTGAATGACGTCATATATGACGTATTTCATCTGTGCAGCACCCTGATCGGCAGAACCACGCCAGGGAGAGGTACCTTTCTTCCTTTCTTTCAGTGTACGCAGGCTGATACTCCTGCGGACACTCCTGTCTTTATACAAGCAGTGGAGTTTTGTGTGTATGATCGTTTCTTTCTTTTTTTTTTCCCGCCATTAAGGCAGCCATACTCCAACTTCAGGGAAGGTGCATGCTATGTGTAACGTGTCATCCATACCAATGGCCAAACTGGCCTTCTCATCCGAAAGTTGGTGATGGGATTTTTACAGTGTGTGCAAGATGTGCGTGCGTTCACACACGGAACCATCGGTTTAGAGACTCATTCGAAGGACTTGTATGGGGAATGGAGTCAGAACCAATGTTTACTCCGAGGAAAAAAATCCCCCTGTACCGAGATTCGAACCCGCAACCCTAGGATCACGAGTCCGGCGCTCTACCAGCTGAGCTATTCCACCCCCGCCCCCCCCCCCCCCTTCTCTCTGGTGGAGAGGTACCAAAATGGCCTTGTGTATCATGACATGTTTTCACAACCAGTCGTTCAAATTACGCACCGTGATACAACCCAGTGAGCTCAGTGCCTCGCACGCCTGTGCTTCTGGTATAACAAAGACCTGAATGACGTCACATATCGCGAAGTTCATCTGTGCAGCACCCTGGTTGGAATAACAACGCCGCGACGGGGTACCAGAATGACCTTGCCACCCTGAAGGTGGACACGCCCTTCAAATTTAACGACTTTGTCGGAAGGATCCGCATCGCCAGAAATCCCGCCAACATGTCAAGTGATTGCGTGCTGCTGGGATGGGGTGTGACAGGTCAGTCACGTGACCGTCACGTGGTTCGCTCCGGGCTCTAAGGAGAGCGAGGCCAGCTCAATACTTTTACCTTCAGTGACAGAAGAAAATGTTGCTGGATCTTCCTCTTTCTCTGCTCTCCTGTTTGTGTGTATGCGTAAGCACATGCGTGTGTGTGTGTGTGTGTGTGTGTGTGTGTGTGTGTGTGTGTGCGTGCGTGCGCACGCGCACGTGTGCGTGCACGCGTGTGTGTATGTGTGTGTGTGTCATGAGATCTCAGTTTAGAGATTACCTCTCTATGTTTCTGCCCCTTGTGCGTTCAGTCGCCGTCACTTTCTTAATCCTCTTCATCCTGCAACCCGAACATAAGGCGCCAACAAGCTCCCTCCAGCCCTCTCTGTCCTGGGCAAAGCCAGCTCAGTTCATTCCAGGTCTTGCCTGCCTCTCTCATCTCCTCCTCCACTGTCCTCCTCCAGGTGCCGAGTGGTCTGCCTCGCTTCCTCTTCCCCGGTGGTGCCCATCTCAGCGCAGTATGAGGGAGTCTGGTCTTGCCCATCCGAAGGATGTGTTCCAGCCACCTCCACCGCCGTTGCTTCACCTCGGCCACAATGTTTGTATATGCCGGTGCGCCTTGACACTTCCCTGTTGGTGACACGCTGCTGCCAGTGAAGTTTCAGGATTCGGCGAAGACACCTTCCTTCGAAGCCTGTAAGCCTGCTCTCAATCTTCTTGTTGTTGGTTCTCCATGTCTCTGAGGCGTATAGGAGTACTGAGCGTACGTTGGACCTGTAGATCTTCAACTTGGTTTTGGTTTGCAGGACAGTTGACTTCCAGATGTTTTTCAACCCGCTGAATGCCCGGCTGCGAGTCCTATCCTGGTTGAAATCTCCTTCTTGATGTTGCTGTCGGCCGAGATGTAGCTGCCGAGGTACTTGAAGTGTTCCACCTCCTCTAGAGCTGAGCCTCGCACACTGGTCTTCTCTGCGCTCTTCGTCTTCACCTTCATGATCTTGGTCTTGTCAGGTGAATCTTGAGTCCCACGCTGCTGGCTATTAGGGCCACTCTTGATGTCGCCGTCACTAGCATCGGCAAATTCTCGGGGACTGTCTTTCAATTCCCTTTGCGTCCTTTTAGTTTTTCAAACGTTTTCTTTTTAACACCAAGAACGAAGAAAGAAGTGACTGTGCGTCCTTTTGTGTTCGTTGTGTTGAATGTGGATGGTCCTGCCTGAAGAAGGCCCAACAGGTCGAAGCGCATTGTGACTGGGTTTTTTTTTGTGATTTGTTTGTTTTTCTTCATTTAGTGGCTTTCTAATTCTTCTTTTGTTTTTATGTTTAAAAAGAAGTGTTTCCAAATAGACATTTATTCAGTACGGATTGCGTGCACCGCACAAATGGGGCTGCTGATACACGTTCATGTCCCCTGGTATTTTATTTGTAAGATATAACTCGATTTTGAATGTTAATCTACACAGTTTTGTTGTTAACGCGCTTTTCACCCAGATGTAGCCTTTGTTATCAGGGATGTCTATGCACGTCATGACCTAAATGTTTTGCGTTCCAACAGACATACAGTTCGTATGCCTTGAAAGCTTTTGTTTTAATGGAGACTGTGGAGTTAATGCACTTTTCGTTCAGCCTGGAAATAGAGGGTTATGAAACAGTGTGGGTTTGTACGCCAGAAACGGGCCGTGTATCGGCACAGCTGAGAAACGTGACCATGAGTCGGATCTCCTTGGCCACATGCCGAGAAACCTGGGGCAGGCGCGTCACCCGCGATCAGATTTGCTTCCGGGACGAAAATGGACGCAGCTCGCCTGTTACGTCAGTATTTCTTTCCTTCCTTGATGCTCTCTCTCTCTCTCTCTCTCTCTCTCTCTCTCTCTCTCTCTCTCTCTCTGAGCAAAAATGCTAGTTTTATGTGAAAAATGTGTAAGGTCTTAGAAGACGAGGACCATATGTTGTAGAAATGTGTTCTGTATAATGACGTACGGAAAAAAAAAAAAGTCTTAACTTTGGTGTCAATACATATGTGGCGTTGTTGAGAAATGGGTCTATTTTCGATAGCAGGTAAGCTTGGCGTATTTCTGTTTAATGCCATGAAGTTAAGGCAAACCTTTGTTGACAGTCTCATGCTAGAAAGCTGATTGGTTGTGATGCATGTGTCTTTTAGTTACATGTTAACCTGATGTCATTTCTAGGGGCTGGGGGCCTGACGAAATAAAAAGATTGTTCATCTGTTCTCTCTCTCTCTCTCTCTCTCTCTCTCTCTCTCTCTCTCTCTCTCTCTGTTCATTGCTCTCTCTCTCTCTCTCTCTCTCTCTCTCTCTCTCTCTCTCTCTCTCTCTCTCTCTCCGTTTTATTTATTTTACCTTTCGCTCCTTCACATCTTTGGCATTTTCTAGTTCTCTTCCTTGTGTGATTTCATCGCCCCAAATCTTTCTTTCATTCATTCTCCCTTTTTCTCCCTTCTTTGTTGGGGATAGTTTTGCGCTGTTGAGCTCTTAAGTCTTTCTTAGGTTGTCTTTTCTTCTTCTTTGATGTTGTCTTCTAAAGAAAGAAGCCAGAGAGTGAAATAATGTAACCCCCCCCCCCAAGCCCCCCCCAGGCAGCAGTTTACTAATGCATACTAATGAAGAGAAAGCTTTCATACTTTCTGTACAGCTGCTGTATTCTAGTTAAAAAATATTGGATTCACAAGAAAAGTTCAGGGTAGATTCACTAAAACGCTGTTTATCCTCTCCAATATTCACAGTTGTTTTTTAGAGGACTTGCGGCTGGTCAGAAGGGTGTAATCAACTGTCTTTGCTCTTAGATGAAAAACCACCCTGCTTAATAATGTCTCCATGAAATACTGTCAAGATCCGACTGTTTTTTTTTTTTTTTTTTTTTTTGGGGGTGGAAACGTGTTATTTTGTTTCAAAAATTTTTTTTTTCTCACACCTGGATTAGAGAAAATGCTACCAAACTTTGTGAGCAGAATGGTTTACCAACTTCCCCCCTCATCGTCAGCTGTCCTTAGCAAAATGGTAGAATCAAAAAAAAAAAATCACTGTTCTTTAAGGTCACCAACTACTTCCTCTTCGCCTTTGAGTCTGGTGATAAATCATCATCATCTTGTAGGCCAACTTGTGATCTCTCCTCTTGTCTGTAACACTGTCATGTCGACTTTACTTCATGGTGGTTGATCAATCCATTTCAACACTAACCCCCAACATAGTTCTCCATGGACTTCAATCTTTTTTTTTCATGGTGCTGTTGGCACTACCTTCTTTGAGCTTGTGCGTATTTGTCAAGATTAGTCAGGTAAAGGCCATGCCCACTAATCACTCTCGGATTTCATCTTTTTCTACGCTTTTCCTTGACATGAAATCGCTTTTTTTTAATGGTGGAAATGAAGTTGTCGAGTTTCAGTCATAAGCTAGCGAATCTATGGTCCAAATATCTGTTGTTCCATGTAAAAATGTAAAAAAAAGGAGGATTGCACTCTTGTTTCTGATATAAAGGGGATCAGGAGGATAGGATGGGGTGTGGGTGGGTGGGGGTGGTGGGTGGGTGGGGGGGGGGGGGGGCAGCAGAGACATGTTTTTTTTTTTTTATCTGGCCCCAAGCAAGGCCGTTGCCCGTCAGTTGGGGGATAACTTTAAACTCTGTAAAGCATTAAGTGGTGGAAAAACTACTAGGGAAACATGAAACACGCAGCTTGATATGATATATGATATTCAGCACACTCACGCACTGCACATTCTGTCTCTGTCTGTCTGTCTTGTCTCTGTCTTTCCTTCACACACACACACACACACACACACACACACACACACACACACACACACACACACACACACTCACACTATTTCAGTTGTCTCGGATAAAAAAAAAAAAAATCCTCGATGGCCACTCTCGAAAACGTTTTTTCTTCTGCGCACATATTTTGTCATTGATTGATTATGCATCAACCCTTTGGGACAACTGTAGTGAATATAACTTAAAATTATATTCATCGTCTGTACAAACGAGCATTGAAATCGGTATTGTTCAAATCGAGCTCCCTAACTGATAAAGATTACAAACAACTCAGGATATTAACCTTACCAAACAGACTCTTTTTCAATAAAGCCCTTTGTATGCATAACGTTATTAATGGAACAGCTCCACAAAAGATTACAGAAACATTTAGAGTCAATTGCCATAGACATAATCATTTACTGTCCATTCCTAGACCACGCAGCAATTTATACAAATCCAGTTTTGTATATTCAGGTGGAAATCTATGGAAGAACTCACACACACAAAACCCTTAAAAATATAACAAATAAAAACCACATTTAAGAAAAAAAAAATGAAAGATGACCTCATGAACCGTTAACCACATATGATACTGAAAAAATGTCCATCCTGTGCAGAAAAGAAATACATTGGTAAAGATATACACTTCGTGAATGTAATCATAGGGGCGGCAATGAGCATTGATACCTTTTACGTCAATGGAAGTGAGTGGAGAAAAGGGGAGGAGAGGGAGGGGGTAAGACGGTATGTTTTACTTTTCTTTTGATGAAAGGCATTGTACACGATTTTTTAAGAAATATTATCTTTTTCATGGATGGCTTGATGTAAAAAAAAACAAACAAACAAACAAAAAACAGACATGCTGCTTATTAATGTTTCCATCTTTAAATAAAATTTTGACTTTGACTTTGACACACACACACACGCACACGCACAAGCGCCTATCTATGGTCGTCTGCCACTTTGTCAGCGAGTGGTCAAAATCAGACACACAGTGTTCTCCATTCTGATTGGCCGCTGCATCCTGACTCAGCCATTCCCATCATATAATAAATTACAGGAACAGTAACTCCAATGATCCACAGCTTTTCAAAGCGACATCTCAAGCCTGTTGACATGGTAATCCAGTACCTCAAGCCTGTTGACATGGTAATCCAGCACCTCAAGCCTGTTGACATGGTAATCCAGCACCTCAAGCCTGTTGACATGGTAATCCAGTATCGCAAGCCCGTTGACATGGTAATCCAGTACCTCAAGCCTGTTGACATGGTAATCCAGTACCTCAAGCCTGTTGACATGGTAATCCAATATTTCAAGCCTGTTGACATAGTAATCCAGTATCTCAAGCCTGTTGACATGGTAATCCAATATGTCAAGCCTGTTGACATGGTAATCCAGTATCTCAAGCCTGTTGACATGGTAATCCAGTATCTCAAGCTGTTGACATGGTAATCCAGTACCTCAAGCCTGTTGACATGGTAATCCAATATTTCAAGCCTGTTGACATAGTAATCCAGTATCTCAAGCCTGTTGACATGGTAATCCAATATTTCAAGCCTGTTGACATAGTAATCCAGTATCTCAAGCCTGTTGACATGGTAATCCAGTACCTCAAGCCTGTTGACGTGGTAATCCAGTACCTCAAGCCTGTTGACATGATACTTCAGTATCAGCAAACTAAGACGAACTCGGATTTCCTACAGCAGACGTTTGAGGAATCTTGGTCCTGGACAGAAGGCTAAGTCTCGGACCTACCCGCGGATCGGGCACGCAAACCATCATTAATCGGCCCCTGTCTGTAGGACCAGCAGCCAGTGAGGTTCCACCACGTGTGCTGTGGTACCTTATGATTGTGATTGTGATTGTTATTGTTTCATATATTTTGTTCAGAGGGATGGTGGAGGTCCGGCTGTGTGTGACGATCGCCTGGTGGGCTTGGCGTCCTGGGGAAGCCGAAGGTGTTTTAGAGGACTTCCCGTTGTCTACGTCAATCTGTCCCGTTACAGAAGATGGCTGAAAAGTAACGATTTCTGATGACGTCACTCAACTCCGACTTCCATTGATGACGTCACCATCACCATGATTGTCATCTTAACATGGACTGGCTATGTTCTGGATTGTGATTTTTTTTTTCTTTTTTCTCTGAATCTCTCTCTTGGTGTTGTTTGAAAAATTTTCGGTACATTTGGATGGGTAGTGATCTTTCTGGAATGTAATGTGAAATACAAATTTTCTTCATACACTTTTCTGTTTCTCCGTCTCTGTCTCTGTCTGTCTGTCTCTCTCAATGTCTGCCTTTCTCCCTCTTCCTCTCTTCACTCTCTCTGATGGTAAAAAGACGACTTTGAAATAGTAAATATGAGTTTATTGAAGACTTTGCCATGCATTCTAAATTGCTGAATAAAAATAAAACAATAAATAAATGGCCAAGGTGCACACGTCTCTCCAATGTCGGAAGAGAGAGAGAGAGAGAGAGAGAGAGAGAGAGAGAGAGAGAGAGAGAGAGAGAGAGAGAGAGAGAGAGAGAGAGAGAGAGAGAGAGGCCAACTAAAACACATTTCAGAAATGACAAATATTCCACCGAGCGTATGTACAAACAGAAATCGAGAAATGGACACAAACCTTATGTCTATAACTCGTTTTTTTTTACTACACACACACACACACACACACACACACACACACACACACACACACACACACACGGGTAATCATAAGATTCAGTATAATCGGTATGATCACGGGATTCGGAGCTTCGCATGGTTTGAACAAATGGACAAAAGGCATGGAAAACGAAGGATACATGAAAATCTACAAAGGAATCCACTCAGAAAAGATTTTACACATATATAGATATTTACCATAAACACACTTATCAACAAACGACCTGTAGTCTCTCTCTCTCTCTCTCTCTCTCTCAGCACAGCACACGTAATGAACACACACATTAACACACGCCATGAACGCACTACACACACACACACACACACACACACACACACACACACACACACACACACACACACACACAAACAAGCCCATGCCTGTTTCTTCAATTTATTTTCTTTTCAAATTTTCGGCTTTTCAGCCTTCATCAGGAATCTGCAAATTCGAAGTCAGACATGCGGAGTCAGACATATAATAGAGTTTTCTGAAAACCATGTATGTATGTTTGTATGTATGTATGTATGTATGTATGTCTACAAACACACATGTATATATGGATAGTGCGGTATTGTCCAGGACGGGGGGAATCGTGATGGTATTGTTTAAGTTCACTAAGTTGGTGTATTATTAGTCAGGCTTAACACGCCAAGGTTAACTCTGCACTCGTACACGCATATGCACACTCATGCGCCCACCAAACATTCACCTCTCTCTGGGAATGGGAATGGTTGTCACGCATTCGGTTCTCTCCCAACACGACTGAGCACAAGAAATACAAATTCTATGCTACTTATAATCAAACATGAAGAATCCAATTACACAAAATGGAATAATCAAAACAGAAAAGATCAATACTTCCTAATCCCGGGTTATAATAAAATGGCTTCTTACCTGGCCAGGTTTCCATACACACAACCACACGTTCACATCACACCACAGTTCTTGAACAGGTCTCTTCACGTTTTCTTCAGCACTGATGATGGTGACGCCCTTGGTTGACTGGCTCCAGGTTTCAGGACTGGGTCTTTGTGGTCGTCTCTGGGATCTCGACGTAGAACTCTTCTTCTTCGTCTCCTGCACCCGTCCTGTGGGTTCAAACTCAGTCTGTCTCTCTTCACCCACCTCTGGGCTTCAAACTCAGTCTTTCACTTCCAGCTTGTCTTTTACCCTATGATCTTCTTGCTGTCTCTTCTGTCTCCCAGACCACGTTTCTCTCGACCCTACTCTGTCCTGCTCACTTTCCTCTCCTCTCTCATCACGTTGTTCTCCCTCAGTTTATATAGGGATGGACACAAAGGATTTCCCTTCGGGCCATGTCTTTGTCCATGCTGCTTCTCCACTACCTTGTTCACAAGTATCCTGAATTCCCCTTTCACTACATTCTTCCACACATCAGTATTTACACACATCCCTACCTAATTGATTAGCAAACAACCACTTGGCACCAGATGGACATCGAAAGTTCCCGCCAACTTTGGGGGCCACTTATACAGTAATTATCCTGGAGAAAAGCTACGACAATAGCGTCCACGCGCATTCAACCAGCCTGACAATAGAACCAACACAGTGCCCCACGGCTACACCGTCTGAACGAGCCCAAGACTCCTGCTCTTCAAAGACTGTTTACAAAGCGACCTCAGCTGACTGAGTATTTAGCGCGCACCCGATGCTCCGAGGTCCTAGTGGTTACATCCCTATCGGGATAGGTTCGAACCTAGGGTTACATCCCTATCGGGAAGTTTCGAACCCGGGAGGGTCCCTACTATCTTAGGTACCATCTGTCACCTGACCACTTCGTCCTCCTTGACACAGTTCGACCGTGTGCGGTAGGTAAGGCATACGGCTAATGGGTCTATTACCTCGTTCTTTACTGCGTATATCATTCCTTGCCTCTAAGCGCTTAAGATCTTTTGTGAGAAGTTTCACTGCCTTGACAGGTATATAGCTACATAGATAATGAGACAAACAGACACATAAATAGAGAGATAGACAGACAGACAGACAGACAGACAAACAGACAGACATGTTACAAACAAAGCTTAGCCTTAATGCCCTTCATTCGTGTGGAAAAGGCAACACAATTGAGGAAGCCTATCCCAGTGACAACACATCATTTCAACAGACAGCTCTTCATTTCAGAAAAAAGAAAAGCACGGAAAGAAACCCTTCTCCACCAAGTGTTCTGGACGTGTCCAAGTTCCTTCACATGGAACGCTAGTAGGACCAGCAAGGAAGAGCTCTTTCGCCCTGTGAAGAGCTCACTGGGCTTGCTACTGGTGGTCCTGACTACCTGCTCATGAGAAACACTTCGATATGAACCGAAAGGAAACTCCGCCAAGCCAGGAAGATCCCTTCTTCCTGTAAAAAAAAAAAAGCTTCTTCAGGTGAGCACCCAGTGCAGGCAAAAGAGCAAAAGGCTGAATGGTTCCATAAAGTACAAGATGGAATCATGCAATCATGGGCATGTGTATACATACATGTACATACATATATGTTTTTTTTTATGTTTGACAAAAGGTGTACATAGCAGCGAAAAAGATTGCAGAAGTACGCACGTTTTTTCTTTTCCCATGCTGTATTCACAAACTACAGAAACTGTGGCACATGTCAAAACGAAATCGTCCGGGCATCAAATAATATGAAAAGGAACTACCAGTGAAATGCAATCTTCTCCTTGACCAAAGATGTTCAGTCTCTCAGTATCTTCTCTTTAGCGTCTTCTCCAACTGATGATAATGCGTTTGCAAAAAAGGTCTTTCTGTGACCACCCAGCATTCCAGTATTCCAACACAAATAACGGGCTTAATGGAGAACGGCCTTTAGAGGGTTAAGCATCCTCATGCTCTTTGATTCTTTTCTTTTCCCTTTCTTTCTTGATTTCTTGCTAGCTTTTTTTTCTGGAAGGAGAATGGTTACGGGAAGAATTGATTCCATAGTCGTCAAACGAGAGACCACGACTACTCTCGCGCACGCGCTCTCTCTCTCTCTCTCTCTCTCTCTCTCTCTCTCTCTGCTCTCTCTCTCTCTCTCTCTCTCTGCCTCTCTCTCTTTCTCTCTCTGTTTCTGCCTGTCTGTCTGTCTGTCTGTCTGTCCATTACAGACACACACACAAGCGCACACAAGCGCGCAGGCGCGTCGAGAGAGAGAGAGAGAGAGAGAGAGAGAGAGAGAGAGAGAGAGAGAGAGAGAGAGAGAGAGAGAGAGAGAGCGAAAAGGAGGGAGACAGAGAGACAGAGATAGAGACAGAGACAGAGAGACAGAGAGAGAGAGTCAGAGAGACAGAAGCAAACATTCTGATATGAGAGAGAGAGAGAGAGAGAGAGAGAGAGAGAGAGAGAGGGGGGGGGGGGGGGTAGGATTGGTGGCAAACAGTTCGATACACAGACTTCCGAAGGTTCTCCAGATGCATCGATGAAGTAAGAGTTCTCCTTCCACCATTGCTTTTGTGAGCTTGACGGCCAATTCAGGTCAACGATCTGCCATTGAAAGCGGGCCCTGAAATGTTAACATCATGACTAGTCGGAGCCGATGGGTCGTGAATGGCCGAAACAGACAACATAAACGACGTTATCAAGTGAAATCAGGAACCTGACGACTCAAAAACCATGGCTCGCTACTAGCATGAAAACATACTTCCCCCCCCTGAACATAGCATACATATACCCCCACCCCCCCCCCCCCCCCCCCTCCGCTCTCCTAACTGTGATAATTTCTAATGTCATTTGTTACCATTGATTGTGTTCTTTCGTGATCATCATTTCCTATTTTTGTTTCGGTTTGACGCAAATCTGAAGTGCAATGACCATAGAAATAGTAACTGTGTGCAGTGAAGAGATGTTTTACCCATGTTCATGCGAACGAAAATGCCGTGATAAAAGAATGGAAAGTGTACAGGAGATAATCGGTATCATTGTTCTGAACACCATTTTTCTACTGTAGATCATTTGTTATTGTCCTACTTACGAATGTGCAACTTCTTTTGTTTCAGTGCGTGTAGTGATGTGAGTGCGCGCGTTGACACACACACACGCGTACTTCTCTTTATCTATCTATCTGTTTGTCACTGTGTCTATCTCTATGTATGTAATGTATCTACCCATCAATTTATTTATTGAAATGTCACACATACGCCTTGAAAACTATCAGCATGGATCGCGTTTAACATTCGCAGTTATCATCAAAATAAACTGGCCCCCGAACTGCACACACAAAGTGTTCTGTAAGAAGAAATGAGCGGTATATGAATGGCGAGAACAGTTCTTGCCACGTTTCGTCCATTTTCCTGGTGATGGAAATCAGTATGATGGAGTGGTTCAGTGGGACGTGCGTGACGAGGAAGGGGTGGGGGAAAGGAGAAGGAAGACTGGCAGACAATATTGCGCTGGGGACTTTAGTAAATCCCAGTTAGAAAACTCTCTCTCTGTGTGTGTTTTAATATATATAATGCTGAACAAGTAAGTAGTGGGGGAAAAACAAGTGCAGGTTAACAATTCTTTCCATCGTTATGATAACGACTTGGTAAAAATTTGATATTGAAAAAAAAAATTGAAGATAAAGTAAATGAAAATGTGTATCATAAATATGAAAACCTTTCACTAGGTGCATAAGGAAACTATCACAATCTCTCTCTCGAGGACTAATCTATATTATGTATCGCCTGCTCACAATCTTTTTTTGAGGACTCATCTATATTACGTATCGCCTGCTCACAATCCCTCTCGAGGACTAATCTGTATCGCCTGCTCACAATCCCTCTCGAGGACTAATCTATTATTATGTATCGCCTGCTCACAATCTCTCTCGAGGACTAACCTATATTATGTATTACCTGCTCCGAGGATCTTTCGTCCGTTGGATCGGACTCATCAGGAAGACACGGATGAT
>JADBJO010002084.1:212500-217500 GCA_016801955.1 Conus betulinus
CGGAATGGGGTATTACAAGGTGACTGCAGTGTGGCAAATGATATGTTCACTGCCAGACTGGATCTTTCTAGACTTGGGTAGCATAGGAATCATTTCCGATGGTAGTATGAGATATGTGTTGCTTATGGCAATATGACGTATAGACATTTGATGGCAATATGGAAGAGTTGTATCAAACGTCAATATGAACACTGCGATGAGCTTATTGCAAAACGGGAATACTACAACTAGATAACGGTTATAGTGGAAATTACCTGCTCATGACGGTAAGCGAAAAAAAAAATCTAGCTTCCAGGTACAACAACTGCAGCTGCGTCAGTGAAAAACAAACAAACAAACAAACAAACAAAAAAAAAACCCAACAATTTTCTAAATGGAAATGAATGGAGCCATGAGTAAATTCCAGTGTTTCAATGCTGTCAAAATGATGGACAGAACGCCAAAGCTATTTACCCATGTCTGTTTGATAGATGTAATACCGAACAACTCAATCCATCAGTCAAAAAAAAAAAAATTGAAAACGAACGGATCAAGGATTCAGATTGCGTCAGCATTTCTCGATTAACAGAGCGGTTTTCATTACTGAGTTGGTATGTGTAGTACGACATTGACAGCAGCATGCAAATACAGGGACGCGAGCACGTACGCGCGCGCGCACACACACACACACACACACACACACACACACACACACACACACACACACACACACACACACACACACACACACACACACACACACACACACACACACACACACACAATGCAGGCACTCACACACCAACACACACACACACACACACACACACACACACACACACACACACACACACACACACACACACACACACACAACACAACACACAAACACATACATACATGCAGACAGACAGGCAGACGCACGCACAAAACAAATAGATGAGACTCTTGATGTATTTGAAATAATTGTGAGATACTCCACACTACGAGCCTTGGGTAAAATGCCTCTCACCTCCTGATGCCTATTCATACCATAATACACTGACCTTTCTTGTCAAGATTATGGGGATAGACAGGAATCTACAGAGATGAATAGAATCTTCTCCCTGACCGTTCTATCCCTAAATCCAGGGTCCTCCCGGCCAGACAGGCAGGTAAACAGACTAAAGAGAGAGAGAGAGAGAGAGAGAGAGAGAGAGAGAGAGAGAGAGAGAGAGAGAGAGAGAGAGAGAGAGATAGCATAGTTTTTTTCCCCTGGGGGCAATGTAGGTATGGATTAATTAATGTCTGGTATATTGCTCTTGAGTGACGAGAAGCAAATATTAACGCTTCGGTAAAAACAAAATCTCTCTAGGTCTTTAAGACTTCATTTGGTTTTGTCTCTGTGAAATATTTAAATAACCACGGCCGTGTCCAACAACAACAACAACAACACCACCACCACCACCACACCAACAACAACAACAACAACCACAACACCTTTGTAGGTATATAAAACATTCTGTGTTTTTGAAGATGGACAGTTTTTTTTTTTAATATATGTTTTGAAGATAGCGACACGAATAAAAACGACTTTCCGAGTATAGTGGGGCGACTATTTGTCATATTCTTATGTACCCAGGGCACAAAGACATTGAGCGCAACAGAGCAGCTGCCATCCTGGAAAAGAAGAATCGGAGAAAACGGGGCCCATCCTTGCAGGACTCCATTCCATGCAGCGTCTGTGGAAGACTTTGTGCCTCAACAATTGCTCTTCATTTCCACATGAGGACCCACATCAGCAGATGACCTGCCTGCCTACTCATCCGTCGGACACAACGGGAGGCTCCATCATGCTCGTAGAACAGCGAAGGCAAAACGCAAGAGATATATTCTAATCAATCCTAAGAGAGGGTGATTGAAAGTGAGATGATGGCAGGTAGAAATTGAAAGATTAGATTGATTGAGCCGCCACAGGAAGAATCCAATTACAAACCAGGCACTACGCGTTTCGAGCTATTCGGTCTTCCTCAGGCAAGACAAACAGGTTCACACGCCGGTCAAAGAGATAAGTGACCGCTAGTCCTTTACTTCCATTGTTTTGAGGGTTGTTTTGTCCCGCTTGAAGGAGACCCAATAGGTCGAAACGCGTGGTGTCTGTTTTGTAATGTGGTTGTTCCTTCGTTCGGCGGTTCAGTCTTTCTGTTTTTTTCTCTTACATTTCTAAGGGAAGAGATGTTCGTGGAGAGAAAGTTTACACCCACGTCCGATTTGACCAATGTCTAAAATCATGACCGTTTAAAGTCTACACCCACGTCCGATTTGACCAGTGTCTAAAATCATGACTGTTTTTCTTCATAAAAAAGGGCTTGAACTTAATGCAGTCCCAAAGGTCGACTTCCTTCGGGCTTTTTTTTCACTCTAACGGGTAGGGGTGTCATGTATGGTCCTTTAGGAGGAGGACTTAGTATGTTTTCTCTGCTTAAAGTTATAGAGTAGCTTGCATATTAAGATTTCACCTCCACTTTCTCTCTCTTAGTAGTGATGGAAGGAGCTCTGGTACTAATCAACGAAAGTCATTTGTAATGTTCTCAGGATTGTTAGTAATACTCGGAAGTTGTTCAGGACTAATTTTCCTTTTAGTTAAGTACATGTGCACTTAAAAGTTCATGTGCTCCAAGTGACAGAATGAGATATGAGTTCAACCATTTGAACAACAAAGAACTGACACAAGTTAAGTGTACTTTCACACAGTGGGTTTACCTGTGTATGTCAAGAGTGAAATACACCAGTCAACAGAACTTCAGTCAAATCGGTCTTTGCGTGGGCTGACCCCCCCCCCCATATTATCTCATCATAAAAGGAGGGGGGGGGGGGAGGTCGATAAGTTGAGTTGATATCCAGAGGGTCGTACTTTACTGAGAGATATAGCTGGAGGGGTATGTGGATCTCTCTCTGCTGGCTGGAGAATGACCACCTTCTCTTAAGGCAGGCTGACCCTTTTTGGATCTGCTTGGCCACATGGTGGCGTGGGTTCTTGAACCTGTGCAGAAAGCCTTGGAACCCAGTCCCTACATGGGAAAAAAACCCGGTTCATAATAATGATAATGAGAATGGCTATTTATGACGCTTAATCTTACATCAGAAGCCCTAAGCGCTACACATACAGGAAAGGTTAAGGGAAACATAAATGAAACCAATAAGATGAATATTGCAATAAGTACCATGCACCTACAAACAAGGGTGCATATTGACACCCACCCTCGCACGCACACACACACACACACACACACACACACACACACACACACACACACACACACACACACACACACACACGCACGCACACACTCACACACACACACACACACACACACATATATATATATATAACACGATCCAACACAAGCTGTCTCACAAGAACGGACACAACAGCATGCGCGTGCGCGTGTGTGCGCGCACGCGCACACACAAACATATGCGCTCAAGCCGCCCCCCACATAGTCACACACACATATAGTCACACACACACACACACACACACACACACACACACACACACACACACACACACACACACACACACACACACACACACACACACACACACACACACACACACACGTCGCAAACTCAATTTGATGGGCAAAGTAGAAAAGTAACTGAAAGTCTGGCTTGGCAGGCCCTCACAATTGCCCTCTACCTTTCAGCAAATGGGTGAGATCTCTGCCTGCAAAAGTTAGACTAGCATACATGTGTCTGCCTTGATTTTCAGACTCCACTTTAGTTCTTCCCTCAGGTTTTGTGTGGAGTTTGATCATTAGCATGAGGCAGTAAGAAACTGCAAAAAAACCGAAGGGAAGTTAGTCACAAACTCAGGTGATGTAACCAGGTACTGGAATGCACTTAGCCACTGTACACACGTTGGTTAGGGACACCTGCTATCAATAATTAAGACAAGCAACAGTGCTCATAAATCACCGCAACAGTTCCACCCATTGTAGGCTTAAAGTTATCCTGCCTGAATATCTGATTCAATAATCATCTTCACAGATAAGACGACGTACAGGCAGAAGGTTATACTGTTAAAAGACAACATTTCTTGACCATCTTAACAGTTTTTTTTTAATCAAGTAGTGGCAAAAAGGGAATCCTCACTCCTCAACCTGCCAGATCTTACTTCAAGTGTTGGCACAAAGCATGACCTAAATACAAGCAGTGCATAGTCTGAAGATTGAGCAACTTAGTTTCAACATCCAGTTCTTCTGGGTTGATCTGGGTCAAACTTCACACAGGATCTCAGAGTAGGAAAAAAGAACGTTCCTCTCTCTGGTCTTTACACCAGTGTGTGATCGATGGTTCCTCTGAAGGAAAAGTGACGATGGCCGGAGAAGTCGCCCACCTAGAGTTCACCACGTTCACGAGAAGCCTTCTCTGACCAGATACAGAGAGGGAAGACGGGAGCGTGGTGGACGGCCGCCACAGTTATGTGAAAACTCTCTGCTCCTTTGTCGTCATCTGTATACGATTGAACGTTGTTACGTGAAAACTCGCTGCTCCTTTGTCGTCATGTGTATACGATTGATTGAACGTTGTTGAATTGCGGCAAAAGACGGCCAGGTGGACAAAGGGAGGGAGGTTTGAGGTGGAAGGGACTGAGGGGGGAGGGAGGAATGGTCCACATTAAAAAAAATAATCCTCATCGCAGTTGGTAACAGAGAGAGAGAGAGAGAGGGGGGGGGAGAGAGAGAGAGAGAGAGAGAGAGAGAGAGAGAGAAAGAAAGAGAGAGAGAGAGAGAGAGAGAGAGAGAGACACGCGGGGGTGGGGCGGGGGTGAAGGGGAGGATTAGGATGGAGAAGGAGAGGGGAGGAGAAGAAGGACATGCGGCTGGTCATTGTCAGGCCACAGTTACTGTCATTTAAGATATGGATGATCCCTAATTAAACATTGAGCGATTGTTCAAAGGCAGTTCTCTCGTCTCTACAGGTGTCTCTCTTTCTAATCCTGCCCCACCCATCCCCGAACACTCCCCAACCTCTAC
>JADBJO010002084.1:220000-232500 GCA_016801955.1 Conus betulinus
CTTGTGTGTCTGTGTCTGTCTGTCTGTCTCTGTCTCTGTCTGTCTGTCTGTTTCTCTCTAAAGACCCTATCTGACCTTTCTCTTTCTGTCGCTATCTCTGTCTCTGTCTGTCTGAATGTCTGTCTGTCTGTCTGTCCGTCTCTGCCTCTATCTATGTGACTGTCTCTGTCTCTGCCTTTCTGTCAGTCCCTGCCTTTATCTCTTTGTCTGTCTCTGTCTCTGTGTGTGTGTGTCTGTCTCCGTCTGTCCGTCTGTCTGTCAGTCTCTGTCTGTCTGTGTTGCTCTCTCTGTCTGTCTGTCTGTCTGTCTGTCTGTCTGTCTGTCTGTCTGTCTGTCTCTCTCTCTCTCTCTCTCTCTCTCTCTCTCTCTCTCTCTCTCTTTCTCTTCCAGTCCTCTTATTCCTTTGTCCCACCTACCCAGCCTCTGTTCTCAGTAGTGCTGAATGAAAAACTTACCTCGGGGTCGCGGCGACGACTAATGGAGTATGCGTGAAGGGGGCTGGAGGAACGGAAGCTGTGTGTCTTCAGCAAGAGAGCCTTGAAAGGCTTCTGTCTGAGCTCCTCGGCCTGACCCCAGGGCAGGTTACCCTACCCCAGCGCCGATGAGCAAGGGAGGTAAATGGAAGAATATAAAGGGGAAGCAATCAGAAGACAAGTAAACAGCTAAAAAGCTCCCCCTGAGAAAGAGTGCGGTGGGGGAGAGAGAGTGAGAGAGAGGAGAGAGAGAGAGAGAGAGAGAGAGAGAGAGAGAGAGATTTCTACCTAGAGAGAGAGAGAGAGAGCCAGAGAGAGAGATACGAGAGATTCTCATTGTTTCGTCATTTTTAACAACCTATTTTTTTTTTTTTAACCCACTAATACGAATGTATCACTACATACATCTAAGCCAGAAGTATTGATCAGACAAGTTTAATGATACGACTTTCCATAGTCAAGGACTCTTTCCATTGTTCTACATCACTCTTTTCACCGAAAAGCATGAAAAAGACTCTATAACAACATTGGGGAACTCTTTTTTTTTCCACCCTGACTCTAATACATTTGAATGTATTATCAATGATTGGATTTTTGAAGACTCTTTCCATTCAAGACTCTTTCACCGAAGACCAGGATGAAAACACAAGATCTTTCATTGACTCTTTCAGAAGACTCTTTTTAAAGACACTTTCGGAGACTCTTTCCATTGAAGACTCTTTCCACTAAAGACTCTTTCCACCGAAGACTCTTTCCTCTCTTTCCACTGAAGACTCTTTCTTTCCATTCCACCGAAGACTCTTTCCACTGAAGACTCTTTCCATTGACTCTTTCACCGAAGACTCTTTCCATTGAATTCCTAGCTTAACGAACTTTTGCTACGTTTACTGTCGTACCACAAACCCTTTTCAAACGTCGACGAAAGCATGAAACATTTCTTGCATCTGGTGGGATTTTCAACAGTTAAACATGACCTTACGAAGAACGACCGCACTAACGTCTTAAATCAGCTTATTGCTTTCCAAAACAATACATCGGCCGATTAATCAACCTAGCTCCAAGTGCTTTCCGACACAAACTTTTCAATGCAATACTTGAAAAGTTGTGGTTTGTTCTGACATCTTTGCCCGTAAACTCTGGCAATCTCCTTCTTCTCGAACACTCAGATGGTGAAGCCAGTGGTCCGCACGAAGGTCGGCCAGATCCCCGCACAGCTTGGCCCTCAGAGCCACTGGCTCCGGCCATGTGTCCTGCCTGGCTGTAGCATGGAGGTGACAGTCCTGTTGTATGTGGTCAGTGTCCATTTCACCCTCTCTACATGGGCACATCGCAAGACTCGCCAGTCTTGTACTTTTTGTACTGGCGAACAAGTTCGACAACCCATTCTTCTAGAATCAAACCTGTATGGAAAACATTGAGAAAGAGAGGGGGTTAGTTACCGCCAAAGACATTGACAAGTCAGGACAAGACACAATGCATTTCGACCTCTTGGGTCTTCTTCAGGCAAAAAACAGATCGTATTTAACATTTAGGACAGTACGAACGAAGAACGAAGAGTCACTTATCTGTCCATGTGTTCAGATAAAATGGCCGCTAGACGGAAACGACAGAGGGGATTATGGGAGAGGAAAAGGAGGGGGAGGATGGGGGGGGGGGGATGAAACGATGGGCTTTGTATGTTGTGTAGCTGGTTTAGTGGAGTGGTATGGTAGATTTGTGACTGTTGTGGTGAAGGTGGATTGATAATAGTGCTCATTTGGGGGGGGGGGGGGGAGTTTTATACATCTATAAAATAAAATGAATTGATAGTACAATAAAAAATAGAAATGATAGTAATGATAATAATGATAGTAATAGTAATAATAAATAAATAGGTGGACAAAATGAAAGTAATTGTAATTGTAAAAAAAAAAAAGGAATGAAAATAATTAAATGAATAAAATAAATAAATGATTTTGCTGGATGGTGAAGGACCTAATAGTAGTTATGCATGGGTAGTTGTATAAGGGGTGTGGGTAATGTTAATTAGGGTGGGAAAGGGGACGGAAATGATTAATGGGTGATAAGGTATAATTGGGGGGGGGGAGGGGGTTGGGGAAAAAAAAGGGGGGGGGGGGGGGGGTAATGTGGGGGGGGGGGGGGGAGGGAGGGGGAGAGGGAGTGCTCATATCTCTCCATCCACTATGGGGTGGGGGGTGTATGTGTGTGTGTGGTGGGGGGGGGGGGGGGGAAGTTCATACAACAAAAGTGTTGCTGAAAAAGTAAACAATGCTGTGGGATGATGTTCATTGTAACAGGTGAAATAATGTGTTGGCATTAATATGCTGATGTTGGTTGAGAAAAGATAGGAATGATCAATGAAAAAACAGGGTATCATGTGTTACACCCCCCCCACACACACACACACAACACACACACATGTAAACAGTATTCTGGGTGAGTTATGATCATAATTAGACTAACTGTGGAAACAGTATTCTGGGTGAGTTATGATCATAACACACACACACAAATCCTCACACACACACACACACACACACACACACACACACACACACACACACACACACACACACACATATGCGCACACTCATTTAAAAATCATTTAACAGTCACTGATGGGTGATGATCATATGAGATCAACAGTACTGTAGGATGACCTTTTTCTCCGTTCTCTTAGGCAGGAATCCTGGAGGTACTGGTAAAGGCTGCCGTATGGTGAAAGCCCGCCAGTGGTCAATAAAATTTTGCACTCATCGGTGATGGCAGGTTAGGTTTCTACTTTGAGGGTTGCTGGGAATGTTCCGCTGTCATTGGGACTATACTGCATGGATAAATTGAAGACTAGCCAGAGTGGAATATTGTGGAGATGTGATGTCACAGTCTGGGAGTGCCCTGTTCTGTTCACAATGATGGTCTTCTTCTTCGATCACTTAGGCAGGAATCCTGGAGGTACTGACGGAGGCTGCTGTATGGTGAAGACCCTCCAGTGGTCAGTAAGGTTTTGCACTCATCGGTGAGTTAGCAGGCTAGGTTTCTACTTCGAGTTTAGCTGGGAATGTTCCGCTGTCACTGGGGCTGTACTGCATTGATAATTTGAAGACTCACGGGTGTGGAATATTGTGGACTTGTGATGTCAAAGTCTCTAGTGCCCAAATCCTCAGTTTCACAATGTTCACTTGGTCCGATCTGGGCATCCGGTAGTATGCATCCCTCTTGTTGAAGTCTGGGTGCTGCTCAAGTCATCTTCCTATTTGACTCCTTGGAAATAATTTTGATTTATTCAAAGGAGGCTACCTTTTACAGTAGGGGCTGCTGTCCTCCTTCCTTTGTCAGTTGGTCAGCTTCTTCATTTCCATATATATATATATATTGCAGTATGAAGGTGCTCACTGAATGGCAGTATTTCCAGTGACTGATAAATGGTAAACATTTTAGATCAGTAGTACCGTAAGATGATGATCATTGTTATATAAGTGGAATAATGTAGTAGTGATGGTACAATGGTGCCAGTTGGGGGGATAAAAGAAATTATCGATGACCTGTAGGTGATGCTTATTGTCATGGGTGAGAACTTGCATGGAAGGTGTGTGTCAGTAATGGATACGCTGTTCTTAACCTACTCTTTGTGTGTCATGTCATCTTAGAATCTGTTCCATTTCTAAGTCTGCTTTCTGCCAGTACAATGTCATCAACAGAGAGTAGTTCGTTTAAAAATCCACATTATGATAAGTTTCACGGTCGACATTTTTATCCACTGTGTAACTGTCATGTAACTGAACATTTAGAAAGTTAGAATATCTTACGTAGTCCGACAGGATATGAAAAAGTGGGTTTTGCTGTTGTCCTTGGTTTTGGTCTAACTGCATTGGAATTCCTTTGTTTGTTGCTTCAATATGTGTTGTTCATCTATCTTGTTTTCAGTAAGATCACACGATTGACTATTGTATCACTATATTGAACTTCATTCTTAGATTTAAGAAAGCCGTGACCTTCCTCCTTATTTAGTGCTAAAGCAAAGCTTATCTTGAATAGCGTATTGCAGTTTATATTATATATATATATATATATATATATATATATATATATATATATATTGAATATATATTCTCCAATGGGGAGGAAGCTCACTAACCTATAACTCCTGGTCAGATACCGTATTTCGAAGCTTGTTTTGCTCTTTCATGATTTTCTTTTGCTTCTTAGGTGGCACCTTTGGTTGGCTTTTTTGAAAACTCAACAAACATACTACGGTATTGCACACCAGCCTTTTTTTTTCTGGGATAGCATTCTTCTAAAACCGAAAAGACAGAGGAGTCAAATTACCGCTTCCGCGGTCACTGCGGTCACTGAGGAGAAACAACCAGGTTTCGAAATACCGGTATCTGACCAGGAGTTATATGTTAGTTTCGAAATATCGGTATCTGACCAGGAGTTATAGGTTAGTGAGCTTCCTCCCCATTGGAGAATGTCTCCCCCTTTAGAGTCTATAAGCTTGCTGAAGGTCATTTTGAGAAGCATTTATTATTCCCCACTCACCCACTCAAGTACATACTACTGTCAGTTAGGCAGAATTATCTACCACTGCAGATATGAAGGTTTATCACCCCCCTAATTCTACAATCTAAGACATAAGAGCAAGCTTTGTTAATAATTCAATATTTCTTGCAGTCATTGCAACACCAAGCTGCTCTGTAAGTTGCAGGAATGGTGCTCGGTACTTATCCTTGGAATTTATTAGTTTGTTTTATATATATAATATATATATATATATATATATATATATATATATTCATATTCCCTATATTGACCAAGAATATACCTAGCAGCACATAGTGTTGTGTAAGCCAGATTTGGCTGGCATTGCTTGCTGCTATACTGCCATTTTCAAACAAAGCACGATTCTTCAACATCTTATGTAACCAGTGTTCTCTAAAATATTCCATATTGAATCATTTCATTTTGAATTCTAAAACTTCTGACTGGGCATTCAGTCACTGTTGTGGTGCTCAGAAATGGTATTGTTTAATATTGCGCACGTTATCTTTGAACTGAGGAGCTGACGAAAGATCCCCCATCTCGCCCCCCTCCCCCATACGTAAACAAGGACACATGTATGAAAATGCACGTGTTCGGGGCTTTGCAAGCACCCCCCCCCCCCCCCCCCCCCGCCCTAGAGAGAGAGAGAGAGTGAGAGAGAGAGAGAGAGAGAGAGAGAGAGAGAGAGAGAGACAGACAGACAGAGACAGAGAGAGAGGAGAGTTGCACAGAGAGAGAGAGAGAGAGAGAGAGAGAGAGAGAGAGAGAGACAGACAGACAGACAGACAGACAGACAGACAGACAGAGTTAGAGAGTTGCACACTCGCAGACACACACACACACCCACACTCACACACACTCACACACACACACACACACACACACACACACACACACACACACACACACACACACACACACACACACAGCAATGACGACTTGCAAATTCATATTGCAAAATAATGCTCATGATTGCATGAATGTGAACAAACAATAATGGCTCCCTATGCAGACCAAGATGAATCATGGTCTATCCATTAATAATGATTTCTCATTACACCATACTGTGACTATAGACCCTTATGGGTTCCCGTGACAATAAGTCTGGCTCTGAGACTGAATAACGCACACACACACGCACACGCATGTATGCGCTCGCGCGCGCGCGCGTACACACACACACACACACACACACACACACACACACACACACACACACACACACACACACATATGCTCGCATGCTCAGAGCATTTCAACTTCATAGAAGAAAGGAAAGAAGAAAAACTACGCATAACAGTAACCTCCCCCCCCCCCCCCCTTTTTTTTTTTTCTTTTTTTTTTTTCTCTTCTAAATAATAACATCACAGAAGGCTGGTTGGACGATGACCAGATTTCCATGAAAAGATCCGTCGATGCAATAGATTCGACAGAGAATATTCCACGCCCCTACACCCGAAATCCAATGTCCTCACGGAGCAATGATGATAGTCCCCATGTGTACAATTTTGAGTCTGTCATCTGACGATCATCATATGATCATTTTGATTCAATGAAAAGTGAAATGGAGACCGCACGGTTTCTGTGAAAGGGAGCTAATTATACAGCAGGGACTGCGGGGTGTCTGCTCGGCTGTCACACTCTCGATTAAGCCCCTTACCTTTATTCCTATCTGATCTACCGCGGGACAGCGAGAGAGGGGAAGGATTGTGGAGGCGGGGGTTTAAAGGGTGGGGTGGGGTTGGGGTTGGGGGATGAATGGGATAACTCGCAGCAAAAGAGGACATTGTGTGTGTGTGTGTGTGTGTGTGTGGGGGGGGGGGGGGGGGGGGGGGGGGGGGGGGGGGGGGGGGAGAGGGGGTGGTGGTAGGTAGCGTTACTGTAGACGGCAGCGTGGGTCTTCCAGGGAGTCCTGTCGACATGACGGAGTGGTTCTAGTTCAGCCTTGTCATCTAAAGAATACTGGCCCAGTTAGTGTGGACTGTCGGGTGGTCTTCCTTGTCAGTCAGTTTGGCGAAGATTGTCCCCCTTCTAATTTTATTTTTCACTGCTTTTTTTTTTTTTTTTTTTTTTTTTTTTTCAAATTCTGTAGAACCGTCAATGTATACGATTTTTTTTCTTCCTGCAGATCCGTCAAAGGATATAATTATGTGAGCTCTTCTGTTAAGGATATCCTTAGCTGTTGTAGCGTGGGATGGCAGTTCGTTTGTTCGTTTGTTTGTTTGTTTTACTTTAGACTGGATATCTTCAGGTAAATTGCTGGGGACTCTGTTTCTTGTTTCTATTGGAGTTTACGTTTTCTGCTTCTGCTTAAGACCCCGCTTCCTATTTCTCCTTTGGACGCAAAGGACGCCATTTTTTGTTGTTGCTAAGGACAACGTTTACTCTTTCTGCAACGACGCCGTTTCCTATTTCTGTTAAGAACGATGTTTGCTCATTCTTCGGAGGACATCCTTTTCTGTTCCTGTTAAGAACGCTGTTTCCTTTTTCTCCTGGGATCATTCTTTCCTGTTTCTGTTAAGAACGCTGTTTTCTCATTCTCCAGGGGTTCTTTCCTATTTCTGTTAAGAACGCTGTTTCCTAATTTCTCCTGGGAACATTCTTTCCTATTTCTGTTGAGCACACTTTTCCTAAGTCTCCTAGGGACATTTTTTTCTATTTCTGTTCGGGACGCCGTTTTCTATTTTAGCCAGGGACGGTCAGTCTTTCCCATTTATGTTGTGGACGCAATTTCCGAGTTCCACTGGAGGCATTGTTTCCTATTTACTTTGCAGACATTGTTTTCTTTGTTTCTGCTTAATGGATCTCGGTCTGTGACTCTCACTCTCCTCTATCACAGTCATTTTGGCTTCATGGAGAAAAAAAAGGAGGAAAATTAATACAGCGTGAGTAACTGTGGAATGAGGCAGGGAACAGTAAAACAGTAAACAACAAACAAGTAGGGTAACTCTTGCTCCCACAAGAAAACATAAACTCCAAAAGGAATGCTGCTTACGACACCGGATCGCCGAGCAGACATGACAGCACAGAGCACACAGAACAAACAAGGAAACATGCACACAGAACGAACAAGGGAACATGCACACAGAACAAACAAGGAAACATGCACACACAGAACGAACAAGGAAACATGCACACAGAACAAACAAGGAAACATGCACACAGAACAAACAAGGAAAACATGCACACAGAACGAACAAGGAAACATGCACACAGAACAAACAAGGAAACATGCACACAGAACGAACAAGGAACATGCACACACAGAACGAACAAGGAAACATGCCCACAGAACGAACAAGGAAATATCCCCAGAGTATAAAATGCACCCCCTTTCCCACTCCCTTCTCTCGTCCCTAACCTTCTTCCACGCTCTCTTCATCCTCCTGTTTCTTTCTTTTTTTCTTTTTTGTTTTTAATCAGTCTGATATCTAAACAAGAAATGGCGTTCAGAAAGTTTCAGTTCCATCCCGACATTTATCATTCCTTAACATTTCTCAGAGAATCCCGCCATCCCCTCCCCCCCCCCTCAAATCCCCCCGCCCCCCCCCCCCTTTCTCAGAATCCACCTGCACACCCACCGTCTCCCAATTCTTCCTTACCCCCCCCCCCCCCACTCATCACTTGCCTCCCTCTACACACCTCACACACACAAAGATCCACATAGAGTAAGAAAGAGAGAGAGACAGACAGACCATCACACACAGACACAGACACACAACACACACACACACACACACACACACACACACACACACACACACACACACACACACACACACACACACACACACACAACACACACACACACACACACACACACACACACACACACACACACCAAAACACACACACCACACACACACACACACACACACACACACACACACACACACACACACACACACACACACACACACACACACACACACACACACACACACAACACAACACAACGCACACACACACACACACACACACACACACACACACACACACACACACACACACACACACACACACACACACAAAGGCACACACACACACACACACACACACACACACACACACACACACACACACACACACACACACACACACATGTGCACGAGGACAAAAGTGACCTCAGGAAGTAGCTCTAAACTTGCCCCTTGAGGGTGTGTGTCCCAGTGAGGGGTGTGTCCCCAGTGAGGGTGTGTGTTCCAGTGAGGGTGTGTGTCCCAGTGAGGGGTGTGTTCTCAGTGAGGGTGTGTGTCTCAGTGAGGGGTGTGAGGGTGTGTGTGTCTCAGTGAGGGTGTGTGTCCCAGTGAGGGTGGGTGTCTCAGTGAGGGTGGGTGTGTCTCAGTGAGGGTGTGTGTCCCAGTGAGGGTGTGTGTCCCAGTGAGGGCCAGTGAGGGTATGTGTCCAGTGAGGATATGTGTCCCAGTGAGGGTATGTGTCCCAGTGAGGGTGTGTGTGTCCCAGTGAGGGTGTGTGTCCCAGTGAGGGTGTGTGTCCCGGTATGTGTCCCAGTGAGGGGGTGTGTGTCCCAGTGAGGGTGGGTGTGTCCCAGTGAGGGTGTGTGTCCCAGTGAGGGTGGGTGTGTCCCAGTGAGGGTGTGGTGTCTCAGTGAGGGTGGGTGTGTCCCAGTGAGGGTGTGTGTCCCAGTGAGGGTGTGTGTCCCAGTGAGGGTGTGTGTCCCAGTATGTGTGTCCCAGTGAGGGTGTGTGTCCCAGTGAGGGTGTGTGTCCCAGTGAGAGTGTGTGTGTCCAAGTGAGTGTGTGTGTCCCAGTGAGTGTGGGTGTGTGTCCCCGTGAGGGGGTGTGTGTCCCAGTGAGGGTGTGTGTCCCAGTGAGGGGGTGTGTGTCCCAGTGAGTGTGGGTGTGGTGAGGGTGTGTGTCCCAGTGAGGGTGTGTGTCCCAGTGAGGGGTGTGTGTGTCCCAGTGAGGGTGTGTGTCTCAGTGAGGGTGTGTTTCCCAATGAGGGTGTGTTTCCGGTGAGGGGTGTGTGTCCCAATGAGGGTGGGTGTGTGTCCAGTGAGTGAGTGTGTGTGTCCCAGTGAGGATGTGTGTGTCACAGTGAGGGTGTGACCCAGTGAGTGTGTGCGTCCCAGTGAGGGTGTGTGTCCCAGTGAGGGTGTGTGTCCCAATGAGGGTGTGTGTCCCAGTGAGGATGTGTGTCCCAATGAGGGTGTGTGTCCCAGTGAGGATGTGTGTCCCAATGAGGGTGTGTGTCCCAGTGAGGATGTGTGTCCCAATTAGGGTGTGTGTCCCAGTGAGGGTGTGTGTCTCAGTGTGGGTGTGTGTCCCAGTGAGGGTGTGTGTCCCAGTGAGGGTGGTGTGTCCCAGTGAGGGTGTGTGTCCCAGTGAGGGGGTGTGTCCCAGTGAGGGTGTGCGTCCCAGTGAGGGTATGCGTCCCAGTGAGGGTATGTGTCCCAGTGAGGGAGTGTGTCCCAGTGAGTGTGTGTGTGTCCCAATGAGGGGTGTGTGTCCCAGTGAGGGTATGTGTCCCCAGTGAGGGTGTGTGTCCCAGTGAGTGTGTGTGTCCCAGTGAGGGTATGTGTCCCAGTGAGGGTGTGTGTCCCAATGAGGATGTGTGTCCCAGTGAGGGTGTGTGTCCCAGTGAGGGGATGTGTCCCAGTGAGGGTGTGTGTCCCAGTGAGGGTATGTGTCCCAATGAGGGATGTGTGTCCCAGTGAGTGTGTGTGTCCCAGTGAGGGTGTGTGTCCCAGTGAGGGCCAGTGAGGGTGTGTGTCCCAGTGAGGGTGTGTGTCCCAGTGAGGGTGTGTGTCTCAGTGAGGGTGTGTGTCCCAGTGAGGGCCAGTGAGGGTGTGTGTCCCAGTGAGGGTGTGTGTCCAGTTAGAGTGTGTGTGTCCCAGTGAGAGTGTTTGTCCCAGTGAGGGTGTGTGTCCCAGTGAGGGTGGGTGTCCCAGTGAGGGTGGTGTGTCTCAGTGAGGATGTGTGTCCCAGTGAGGATGTGTGTCCCAGTGAGGGTATGTATGTCCCAGTGAGGGTGTGTGTCCCAGTGAGGGTGTGTGTGTCCCAGTGAGACTGTGTGTCCCAGTGAGGGTGTGTGTCCCAGTGAGGGTGTGTGTCACAGTGAGAGTGTGTGTCCCAGTGAGGGTATGTGTCCCAGTGAGTGTGTGTGTCCCAGTGAATATATGTGTCCCAATGAGGGAGTGTGTCCCAGTGAGTGTGTGTGTCCCAGTGAGGTGTGTGTCCCAGTGAGGGTGTGTGTCCCAGTGAAGGTGTGTGTCCCAGTGAGGATATGTGTCCCAATGAGGGTGTGTCCCAGTGAGGGTGTGTGTCCCAGTGAGTGTGGTGTGTGTCAGTGAAGGTGTGTTGTCCCAGTGAGGGTGTGTGTCCCAGTGAGGGTGTGTGTCCCAGTGAGTGTGTTTTGTCCCAGTGAGAGTGTTTGTCCCAGTGAGGGTGTGTGTCCCAGTGAGGGTGTGTGTCCCAGTGAGGGTGGGTGTGTCTCAGTGAGGATGTGTGTCCCCAGTGAGTGTGTGTGTCCCAGTGAGGATATGTGTCCCAGTGAGGGTGTGTGTCTCAGTGAGGGTATGTGTCTCAGTGAGGTGTGTGTGTCCCAGTGAGGGTGTGTGTCCCAGTGAGGGTGGGTGTGTCCCAGTGAGGGTGTGTGTCCCAGTGAGGGTGGGTGTGTCCCAGTGAGGGTGTGTGTCTCAGTGAGGGGGGTGTGTGTCCCAGTGAGGGTGTGTGTCTCAGTGAGGGTGTGTGTCCCAGTGAGGGTGTGTGTGTCTCAGTGAGGGTGTGTGTCCAGTGAGGGTGTGTGTCTCAGTGAGTGTGTGTGTGTCTCAGTGAGGGTGGGCGTTCCCGAGTGAGGTTTGTCTCAGTGAGGGTGTGTGTACCAGTGAGGGTGTGTGTCTCAGTGAGGGTGGGTGTGTGTCTCAGTGAGGGTGGGTGTCTCAGTGAGGGTGGTGGTCAGTGAGGGTGGGTGTGTCTCAGTGAGGGTGGGTGTCTCAGTGAAGGTGGGTGTCTCAGTGAGGGTGGGTGTCCCCGAGTGAGGTGTGTGTCCCAGTGAGGGTGTGTGTCCCAGTGAGGGTGTGTGTCCCAGTGAGGGTGTTTGTCCCAGTGAGTGTGTGTGTCCCAGTGAGGGGTGTGTGTCTCAGTGAGGGTGTGTCCCAGTGAGGGTGTGTGTCCCAATGAGGGTGTGTGTCCAAATGAGGGTGTGTGTCCCAGTGAGGGTTGTGTGTCCCCTTGATGGAGTGTGTGTTGCATTGAGGGTGTGTGTCCCAATGAGGATGTGTGTCCCAGTGGTGGTATGTGTCGCAGTGAAGGTGTTTCCCAATGAGGGGATAGTGTGTCCCAGTGACACGTGTTATCGGCAGCAGACAGCCATCGTGGTCCTCACCTCATGATCACAGGACGACTCAAAGGGAAACTCTGACCTCCTTCCATCATCGAAACGAATGGCATGGCCCATCTTGCCCGCTGGAGTTGTATCAGATTTCCATGTGCCCGATGCATGAAGGAAGGTGCCAGTCTGCGGACA
>JADBJO010002084.1:237500-247500 GCA_016801955.1 Conus betulinus
CCCCTCCCAGCTCGCCGCAGACTCAGGTTTCTCCTCTGACGTAGCATCACAGAGACTGGACGCCCTCAAACTTCAAAGTGAGAGATTCGAATCTATCGTCAGTCGTTTGTCCAGCATGGAAAGTAATATAGGCGCCATCAGATCCGACATTGGACTGGTGAGAAGCAAGTGTGAGGAGAGTGGGAGACGATGGTGACAGCCTTGAAAAGAATATACAAGAGATTGCTTCGTCCTTAGATGAAACCAGAGAAGACGTTGGGGATTTGTTTGGGCAGTGTGCCAAGAATGAAAAAAGGATTCCGGGAACTCACCTCCAGTGTCGACAAAATGGAAAGTGAAATGGACTGTTTGAGAGAAAATCATGACAGACTGGAAGGTTTCTCACGTCGAGATAACCTTCGCTTCTACGGTGTGCCTGAGACGGCCAAGTCTGAAAACTAGGACACTTGTGCCAGACTGATCGCCGATACCCTCAACAGTGTGGAGGGGCCGATGAAATGGACAACCGATGACATCGCCCGAGCCGACAAGGTAGGGGAGAACAGAGATGGCCGACCCAAACCAATGGTGGTCAAGTTTAGTCAGTGGAAGAAGAAGAAGATGGCAGTGATCACTGACAGTGGTTTCAGAGAAAGACTGAAAGCGAAAGGTGTGACAGTGTCCAACGACCTGACCAGACAACAAGCCCAGGATTGTGGCAGAAGCCCAGAAAGAGGGGAAAGTGGCCTACTTTAAGAGACGCAGACTGGTTGTGGAACCAAAACGACCGGACCCCAGAACCTATGCGGGAGGTAGCAGCCGCAGGAGACGACCGCGCCGACGCTGATGCCAGAGGAACAGCTTCCCAGGCCAACGCCGATACCGTGAGGAAGCCGGCAGCTGACAGCGCAACAGAGGACAGAGGGCAGCAGAAAGTACGCGGAAGCAGAGACGGGGATTCCCCTCGTCGCTTCAACGAGGTCAGCCAGTCTGACCGTGCACGGGGCGGGGCGCACGTGGTGAGTGTGGTGGCAAAGGTGGGGCGGGACGAGGTGGGCATGGCGACGGCAGTCTACACCGCTTCCTGTCACCCCCTGTCAACAAGAGCCCTGCCAATGACGCCACGACCCAGGCGAAGTGCACGGACGACTACACGGTAGGACAGGCCGGATCATCTTGAGGAAGTGACATTTCTTGTTTACAATGTGGAAAACTTATACAGCAAGCTTAATGACTTTTCTTTCATGGATTGCATTTCGAAGTTTGATGTTGCGTGTTTGACGGAGATTTTGTTGATAGTTCTCTTTGATTTCAGTAATATTCTTCAAGACTTCGTTAAGTTTACTGCTCCAGCAAGAAAATTGTCACATCATGGAAGACATTCTAGTGGCGTTCTTCTCTGTTAGTGCGCAAATCCTTTTCCAGATATATTTCAGTAGTCAATGTTAATTGTGAAAATGTTGTGGCCATACGGATTGACAGGTGTGTATTTAACTCGGATAGAGATGTGTTTGTTCGCATGTTATGTTGTCCCTGAAAATGGTTCCCTTGTACATACAATGGAAATCAAAGATGGGATCGTGAACTTGGAAGAATGTATCTTGCAGCTACAGAAAACGAAAACGTAAATGTTTTGATAATGGGTGACCTCAATGCAAGAACAGGATCTGAACAACCAACACCCGAAGTGATGACTAATTACTCACCTGATATTGATGATGACGATTGTGTGACTGACGATGTTTTGCATAGATTTTCAAAAGATGAAGTTATAAATAGTTTCGGTAAATCTTTGTTGAATTATGTTTCAGATCAACTGTGTCATAGTTAATGGTTGTGGTGAATGTGAGTGCTGGGGATTTTACGTATGTTTCTCCTCACGGCTCTAGTGTGATCGATTATGTCATTATGTCTAAGGATATGTTTTCTACGCAACATTGTAAGCTGAATGTCGGAGACTGTATTAACTCCTGGCATTTACCAGTTAAACTTCAGTGGACAAATGTAGGACAGGAGGTGGAAAAACCAGCTGAAGCTGAACAAGGTGTGGAAGATAGGTTTGTGTGGTCAGACGATTTGCTTAGTGCTTTTGAAGAGAATTAAGTTCTCATGAATTTGATGAAAGCCTACAGAACGCCTACCAAGCTCTAAATACAGATGTCAATATTTCCATTGAACTTTTCGTTAAATCACTTTGCAGCGCTGCTTCTTGCATGATGAGAACAAAAGGAAATAAGAAAAAGAAAAACGACTAGTTTGACAAGGAATGTGATAGAAAAAAGAAGGCAGTTAAGGGGTCACTACGGAAATTTAAACGAGTTCCAAAGAAATCACGTGCAGAAAAAAAAAGAGAAGAGTACGTAAAAGAAAGAAAAGAATACACATATTTGTTGAACAGAATAAAAGATGAATTTGAACAAAGAAGATTAACCAAACTTAATCAGTCGATTAATGATCCAAAGGTATTTTGGCAAACAATTCGATCAGTCAATAGAAAGTCAGCCATATACAACTCTATTACCATTGAGCAGTGACATAACCATTTTTACAATGTCTTTAATGATGTGGATGTATCATCTACCCCAGAGGAAAATATCGAGTTTAGCCATGTGGGACAAACAACAGATGACTCAGATGCTTTGTTCAATGAACCAATTTCCAGGCATGAGGTTCAAGCCAGCATTGGTAATCTCAAGGCCCGGAAAAAAGTTCTGGTCCGGACAAAATTATGAGTGAGATGCTGAAGCAAGCCAATTAAAAAATTATTGATTTCTTAATTATTTTTATTTCAATAATTGTTTGACCTTGGTGTTTTCCCAGATGGTTGGTCGAAATCTATAGTTGTTCCAATATATAAAAAGGGAAATCCAAACCTGCCAGATAAATATCGTGGTATTGCCCTAACGAGTGTTGTCAGTAAGGTGTATACACATATTTTAAACAAAAGACTTTCAAAGTGGGTAGAGAAAGAGGAAAAAATAATAGAAGAGCAAGCAGGCTTCAGACCAGGTTATAGTACCGTAGATCATATTTTCACCCTATATGCGTTAGTACAAAAGTTTCTTATAAAAAAGTCTAAACTGCATGTTGCCTTTGTGGACTTCAGAATGGCGTTCGATTCTGTGAACAGAAATGTTTGATGGGCAGTTTTGAGAAAATGTGGTATGAAAGGAAAACTTTAACAAGCTATACGAAGTGTTTACGATTCTGTATTAGCATGCGTACGAGATAAATGTTGTTATTCTGACTACCCAAGGGGGGGGGGGGGGGGGGGGGGGGGGGGGGGGGGGGGGGGGGGGGGGGGGGGGGGTGAAACAAGAATGTCTACTTAGCCCGCTCTTATTTCCTTTTTCATAAACGAATTGGCTGTTGATTTATCAAGCAATGGAAAAACATGGTATCAGCTTATTCCTGGGTGCAGTTGAAATATTCTTACTATTGTTTGCGGATGATGTTTTTTGTTATCTGACTCTGTTATTGGGCTACAGAATCAAATAAATAGTCTTAAAGAAGGGGCAGATCGATTAAAATGAACAGTCAATCTTGACAAAAACAAATGTAATGGTTTTCAGAAAAGGTGGCTACTTAAGTGACAGAGAAAGATGGTTTTACGGAAATGAAGAAGTGAAGGTAACTAACTCATACAAATACTTAGGGATGGTTTTTACCACAAAGTTGAGTGTTAGAAATTGCTCTGTCTGATGTTTGTAGAAAGGCAAAAAAAGCAGTGATGGAAATCATAAAATCATTAAGAAGACTAAACACTATCGATATAAATCTATTTTGGAAGCTTTTCGATACGCAAATTCAGCCTATCCTAACATACGCAGCTGAAGTCTGGGGATTAGAACAAGACAGTAAACAGATTGAAAATGTCCACATGTTTGCCATAAAAAGATATCTGAATGTACCCCTGCATACATCAAATAAACTGATATATGGACAAACTGGGAGGTATTCTCTACGCGTTACAACTACTGTAAAATGCATCAAATACTGGTTAAAACTAGTCAGACTCCCCATGTCGAGAATATGTAGGCAAGCCTACGAAATGCTTCTGTTACAGCACGAATCTGGTCACTTTAATTGGGTGTCAGAAGTACAAAGACTCTGACTGAAAATGGCTTTGGTATTGTTTGGCTGAACCAGGAAGTTTGTTCCGAATATGGTTTTATAACAGAATTCAAAGACAGACTCATTTCCTGTTTCAAACAAAACTGGCATGCAGAAATAGATAATAACGATAAATATAGATATTTCTGTTCATTCAAAAACATTTTTCAGGCAGAAAAAGTACCTAACATTTGTTACAAATAAATGGCACAGAATCAGTTTGGCCAGATTTAGGTTAATTGTTAGTGGTCTGTCTGAAAAAAACTGTAAGCGATGGTTCTTAAGTTCTGAATATTCGAATGACACCATTTGCCCGTCTTGCGGAAATGAATTAGAAAACGAAGAACATTTTTTTTGTTTCATTGTACTACTTATGCTGACAAACGTAAAAGCTGCAGTGTGTTGAATACTCGTTCATTCCACCAAAATAAAGCTAGCGTTGCTTCAGTGTTATCTAATAACAATGAACGTGTTGTTAAAGAAGTGGCTAATACATAGCTGAAGCCATGTGTGTGAAAAAAAAGATGATTGAGAGCAAAATACCGGCTAACATAAGGATGATCCAATGTGCGGATGTCAGGGGGGGGGAGGGGGGGTGTGGGGGGGGGGTGGGGTGGGGGGGGGGGGGGGGGGGGGCAGGCAGGGGAGGTGTGTGGGCAGGCAGGGGAGGGTGTGTGGGCGAATAGTGGGAGGGAGAGGGAAGGGTTAGAGATCAAGTGTGTGTGATTATGGCGGTATGGATGTTGGGGGCAATAGTAGAAAGTAGCGGGGGGGGGGCGGAGGGAAAGGTGAGGACGTGTGTGTATGAGTGAGTACGTGTACGCACGAAATTTCCGCTTTTTTGTATCGGTGAATGCATTTGCCAACCCCCTTGTCTAAAAGGCTTAACTGCTAAACGGACAATAAAAAATGTCAGTGTCAGTGTCAGTCTCTCTCTCTCTCTCTCTCTCTCTCTCTCTCTCTCTCTCTCTCTCAAATATCTTCTTATAAACGGGTAATTGTAAAACAAGTCTCTCTCTCTCTCTCTCTCTCTCTCTCTCTCTCTCTCTCTCAAGAAATCATCAGGAAAGAGCAGCATGAGACTGGAATTAGTACTCCATTCAAGCTCATCCATAACAGCGATTCTGACTGAACCCACTCTGTCACACACACACACACACAAACACAAAAAGTGGAGGATGCACATTCTAGAAGCATAAGAAGTATATCAGACATCCAGCCGCTTGAAGTTGTCTGCTTTCTCTAAAACCGATGTCCTCACCACATATGTTAGAATGGTTTCATCAGCCCAAGACTTCATAAGATGATAGAAACAGATTTGTGCTTTAAAAAAAAGGGACCAGAGACTTCAAGGTTTTGGTGGAGGCAGATGAAAACAGTTCCAGCTGGATCTGGTCATGGAGGAACCAAAGTGATCTTGATAAGGCTTGAATTTCCCAACGCAGTACAGATGTCTGACAGCTGCATGGGTGCCACATTTATCCAAAAGAAAAGGCATGCCTCTATACGTCCACCCGTCCAGAGCTTGCAGGGTGTGATTCCCGCCAACGCCAAAATATTTCCAACAGAGGAAGGGCTTCCTGGAGTTCAAACCTGCATGCGACCCGTACTCAAAGAGTTTAACAAGTTCAGGGCTGAAGCACTTGTGTGAGGGATGTTCTTTTTTGAAGACCTGCTGTTAAGCTCTTCCTGCAGATTCTTCCTACTATACTATACTATACTATACTATACTATACTATACTATACTATACTATACTATACTATACTACGCGACGCCATACCATACCATACCATACCATACCACCATACCATACCATACATACCATACCATACTGTAGCATACTATGCTATAGTATGAAATACTGTAATGTAATAAAATACAGTGTAACATAATATGAGCTGATATAATAATTATGATATGATAAAGCACAGTATCATATAATATGAACTGATATAATATGATATAATATAATCTAATATCATATAATATGATATAATGTAATGTAATCTAATCTCATATGATATGGTATGATGTAATCTAATCTAATATGATATAACATAATATGATATAATTTAATGCAATAAATCATATAACATCATGTAATCTAATCTAATCTAATCTAATCTAATCTAATCTAATCTAATCTAATCTAATCTAATCTAATATCATATCATATCAAATATATGATATAATACGACACGACAAGGTACGGTACCATATTACCTAAGCATACCTAAGCTAACCTAAGCTAACCTAAGCTAAGCTAACCTCACATAGCCGAAACTACCCTAACCTAACCTAACCGAAACTACCCTAACCTAACCTAACCTAACCTACCCTAATACAATGCAACACAGTATGACAGCACACAGCTTACCACAGTGTATAACGACCCAACCGAACACAACAGAATACAACATACAGCATACAACAGCTTTCTTTTGTTTCATGTTTCGTTCCCCTTCCCAACACTATTTCCCCTTCATCCGCCTTTCCGTATTTTGTTGGCTTTGGGTTTTTTTTTTATTTATTCATTATTTTTCTGTTTTTAAAAGCATATATGGCCTCTGTCTGTCTGTCTGTCTGTCTGTCTGTCTGTCTGTCTTTTTTTTTTTCATGCGCACGCGCCTGTGTAAGACTCTGTGTGTGTGTTGTGTGTGTGTGTTTGTGTGTGTGTGTGTGTGTGTGTGTGTGTGTGTGTGTGTGTGTGTGTGTGTGTGTGTGTGGTGTGTGTGTGTGTGTGTGTGTGTGTGTGTGTGTGTTTCCTCCTCCTCTTGTCATAGTGTTCCCCCCCCTTTTCTGTGTGACTCTCTTATTCAGCTTTTTTTTTCCCTCTTCGTTTTGTCCTGTCTTTCCTTGTTCGATTTTTTTTTCAATAGAATAATTTCCTTCCCTCAAACTCTTTTAGTTCCCCCCCCCCCCCCTAGCTATTAGAGAAATGTAGTAGTATTTTGTATGTCTTTCAACATTTTTTTTTGTTTATACAACATTGTTCTGTCTTGTTTTGATGTGCATGTTTCTTGGGGTGGAGGGTGGGGTGGGGATGGAGGAGGGCATGGTATTGCTTTATTGAATAAGCCGGGAGGCTTAATTTGGTCCGATTTATTTTTCTCATTTTTTTTGATGGATTTGTCAGACGCCTAAACTAACTACCGTCCCGTCCATTCTAACACGATCTCGATCTCTCTCTCTCTCTCTCTCTCTCTCTCTCTCTCTCTCTCTCTCTCTCTCTCTCTCTCTGTGCGTCTCTCTCTCTCTCTCATTTTTTTTTTCGGACTTTTGACTTTCTCAATTAATTGCCTGCCTCCCTCCCATTTCTCTCTCTCTCTGTCTCTATCTCTCCGTCTCTGTCTGTCTGTCTGACTATCTGTCTGTCTCTCTAATTTTCGGTCTTCCTCCATTTCTCCGTGTTTTTTTTCGAGAACAGACAGTTGGAATAGACAGACAGAAAGGAGGACAGGATGCATAAGGAAAGTGTCATTAACAATTTGATTTTTACGGAATTAACAGATGGAACGGACAGGTCGTGTCGCCAAGACGGATAGAAAAGAAATGGACATGTCAATAACAATTTCAGCCACATCTGTGAATTAGATTTACACAGAGAGAGAGAGAGAGAGAGAGAGAGAGAGAGAGAGAGAGAGAGAGAGAGAGAGAGAGAGAGAGAGACAGACAGACAGACAGACAGACAGACAGACAGACAGAGAAACCGAGACCGAGACGCAACATAATGCAATACATAACAAAACGATGACAACTGGTTAAAAGCGAAGATGACCACACTTGTATAATTAATTGCACATAGGAAACACGCTGATAACTATACAGTCCTATAGAATAACTAGGTGAAATTGATGTCTAAGCAATAATAACAAGGACAACAACAACAGCAATAACAGCAACAATAGCAGCAGCAGCAGCAGCAGCAGCAGCAGCAGCAGCAGCAGCAGCAGCAGCAGCAACAACAACAACATCACCACAAACAACGACAATAACAATAGCAACAGCAACAACAGCAGCAACAAGATTTTCAAAATCATTTTTTTTCGACAGAATCATTATCATTCCCCCCATTCAGTATAGAACTAAATTCTTTCTGTCTCTGTGTCTCTCTGTTTCTGTCTCCATGTCTTTTGTCTCTGTCTCTGTCTGTCTGTCTTGCTTGTCTGTCTGTCTGTCTGTCTGTCTGTCTTTTTCTCTTTCTGTTTCAATCTACCTGCCTATCTGTCAGTCTGTCTGTCTGTCCGTCTTGCTCTCACTATCCCTGTCTGTCTGTCTGTCTCTGTCTGTCTGTCTGTCTCTCTCTCTGTCTCTCCCCCTCCCCCAAGAAGAAATAAAATGAGTTCTATGCGCACGTCCTCGCAATCCTATAACCTAAGCTATCAGATGGGAAACTTTGAACGTTTGCGTCACGCAAATAGACACATTCTCGGAAATCATGAAAAAAAGTCGTTTAGATGGAGGGCAGGAAAGTTGCACAGTTTGCATTCTGAGATAGAACATCTACAGGTTACGTCATGAAACATTTGATCCTTGATTATGTGAAGGCGGAGAGAGAGAGAGAGAGAGAGAGAGAGAGAGAGAGAGAGAGAGAGAGAGAGAGAGAGAGTTTTTATATTTTCTTATCATCATTGCCAAAGAGATCTTTTGACAAGGGGGGGGGGGGGGGTAACAGGACAATAACATCAACGCCTTCCTTTCATTGCGAACTACATAGAACCCACTTGTTACCAGTGTGTATTAAATCAAAGATTAACAAAAACATAGAAAAATCGTGACATCTTTGGATATCCTCGCATACATGAGTAATACAGAAACGTTAGAAAGAAAACAACAAACAAACAAACAGAAATTGTGAGACTGATTCAACCATCCACTCAATCAAATGATAATGTTGCATCTTACGGATCTCCTCCACATGCGATGATGAATGGTATTATTCATTCACATCACTCTTATAATAGATCATCCTAGTTTAGACTGTCTTTCATCTGTCTATTTTTTTCAGTGCTTCCGCGATTCATAACATGATAGCAAAGTTAGAAAACTTTTTGATCTTCCTGAGCAAAAAGGCCACATACACGGCAGGTAATGATGTCCCCGTTTCTGACGTCATGTCGAAAGCGAATGCAAGCAATACTTGCCACACCCAATGGAAACTCAATCAATTTGATGTTCACAGGTTCCTTTTTTTGTCCATGTATAGTAATGTCAAGTAGAGAGAGTTGACCCTATGGCCCAAGCATCAACAGCGCTCTCGGATCAACCGGAACAAGAGCATGTCTGTTATGTCCACAGTGAGAATGAAGAACACTGAAGGTGTCATCAGGCATGTGAATTTCATTAGGCATGTGAAATGTGGATATTGACCGCAGATCGACGACGAACAACAATCCAGGCATTTGAAATGAGATGCTACGGCGGAATCCTACCCATTTTCCTAACACACTATACCACCAAGGAAGAAGGGCGCCGAAGCATCGAGGCAGTCACTGACGCCTTTCAAAAGGGTCTTCTCAACCTGCCGACAACAGCAGAGTGAGAAAAACTAAATCGGCATGGTAACATGACACTGTCTTGATCATGCAGCGTCTCTCAAACTCATCTGGCATGACACAGTTCCAGTGAACAGAAGCGGAGCACACAGAGAGACACTGGCTGGTAGGCAGTTTCAGTTCCAGCCTCATCAAGGAGGTGTCACTTGCGCGCGGACTAGTCCATAGACGCTACACCACATCCGTTAAGTTTTGAGACCACACTGCGCGTGATTTGAAGCCGACGGATACATGAATGAATGAGTGGGCTGAGAGAACTTTGGTAGTGGGTCTCACGGCTAAGATTAGCAGAGGTCTGCGTGGGTGGGTAGGGCAAAGGCCTAAATGAGTGTGTGTGTGTGTGCGTGCGTGT
>JADBJO010002084.1:255000-267500 GCA_016801955.1 Conus betulinus
TTCATCTTTATGATATACATTTTCCCATTTACTTTTTTTTTTTTTTTCCAAATCTTTGCCAAATCATTACTTATAATGATGGAAGAATTGTTAACCTGCACTTGCTTTCCCCCTCACTACTTAATTGTTTATATATATATATATATATATATATATATATATATATATAGAGAGAGAGAGAATACGAATAGTTTTGTTGTGGTTCAGACCATTAACGCCTGTTCTGAAAGGGAAAAAAGGACTATGGAGGAATAAAGTGGAGGAACGGGGTAGGGAGGGGGGCTGAGAAAAAAAAAAAAAAAGGGGGGGGGGGGGGGTAAGGGGGCACATGCACGAAACTTGCGTGGAAAAAGCGTACTACAGGTGGTCTTTACAAAACATTCATCGTGACATGGATCCCACATCGCGGGATCAGATTTATCTGTAAATGACACCGGGACTCGGAATCTTAGATAGTAACAGTCCACTTCACTTTACAACACAGCAGTCACGATGGGTCCTGGTGTGGATATCCTTCCACAACATCTGTGCTCCTTGTAGAAGTGATGTGTTGAGCTTCGCTGAAAACACGACAGGAGGCTGTCCAAACTCTTCCCTCTTTTCTTCAACACTTGCGATGATTTGGGTGTTAATGTGTTTTTGTCAGACAAGATTCTGTTTGCTCTAGCACATTGCTGGCTAGTTTCTGCAGTGAGGTGAGCGCTGCCTGTGTGCCACACGTGTTGGATGTTTTCTAACCTTCACATCAGTTTCGTGCTCTGTGTTAGGCAGCTGCATCTATTTTGAAGGAGATTCCGTTGTATTACTTTCATGTTCACAGCTTTCGGTAGTTTCTGCTTTAAAACGCATGTATTCATTTCATCCCACGCGGTTTTCCTCCGAGTCACCGAGCACTGTCACTAATTTGCGTACCCGGCGCCACACAGTTTCATGTTGATGTGCCATTCATTGTTTTGAGAGTCATACAAAGACCGGGCAACAGAGGAAGGCAAATGATGATCATTGTCGGCAACATGTGTATCCGTATAAACAGTTTTTTTCACTATCAGCATCAGCACCATAGAACAAACTGGGCGGAGCTGGCAAAAAACAACAACAACAACAACAACAAAACAAAAACAAAAACAAAAAAAAAAAAAAAAAAAACAAACAACCAAACAACAACAAAAAAACCCACCAACAACCAACCAACCCAAAAAAAAAAAAAACCAAACCAAACCAAAACAAAACAAAACAAAAACCAGATGGAGACGAAAAACGCTAAGTTGTCTGTCCTTGGTTTATTGCTGTGTTCCTCCGTCCTCCGCGTATTCCTGTTCGCCTGGGAGGGAGGGGCACTTTCTGCGCTACGATCCCACAGACACTGAGGGTAGAAACGTCACAGGGAAAGGATTGGTAACCGCAGCAAACCCGAGGACGTCGACAGTGTGATTTCCTTTGCCTCCCATTTTCAGCGAGGATAGCCTCATGTCCTGCGGGTCGGGTTCAGCATTTTTTTAAGTTGGCAAGGGACCCTCAACGGGCTTTACTTGCACACTTGTCTTTGTAACAACTAAATGTTTTTAACTGACTGCTGAAAAGCGCGTCTTGTCGTAAGCCAGACGAGAGAGAGAGAGAGAGAGAGAGAGAGAGAGAGAGCGAACTGACGAACGAATGATTTTAATCGGTATAGGCCATGGCTCTTTCCGACGGGGGTGCAATACAAATATGAGAATTCATATTTAGCAAGGTAACATAATACAGTTTAAACAACGAGAGAGAGAGAGAGTGAGGGAGAGAGACAGAGAGAGAGAGAGAGAGAAGAGAGAAGGAGAGACAGAAAGAGATAGAGTCAGGAACACACAGACAGACAGACAGAGACAGAGACAGAAACAGACAGAGAGACAGACAGACAGTATCAGAGAGAGAGAGAGAGAGAGAGAGAGAGAGAGAGAGAGAGAGAGAGAGAGAGAGAGAGAGACAGACAGACAGACAGAGAGACAGACAGACAGACACAGAGAGACAGGGAATGAACAGAAGTGCGGGTGCCCATTTTCAATAAATACTTTCTCTTATATCTCTGTGTCTGTTGTGGTCCTCTTATTTCTCTGAGACATCCGAACCGTCGGTGTAATTATCTTTGATTATGTTATGACATTGGTCATGCATAGTTCTATTTGTGTATTGTTATTTGTTATATAACCTCCTCCCCCCCATCTCTCCTGTTATTCCCGTCCGACACCTTTGTCATTAACTGAAAGCAAGTTTTTCTCCATCCCTCCCTGTCCGTTTGTCTGTCTGCCTGCCTGTCTGTCTGTCTGTCTCTCTCTCTCCTCTCTCTCTCTCTCTCTCTCTCTCTCTCTCTCTCTCTCTCTCCTGTATATACTAACATTTTTTCATGCTGTAAGCTTTATATATATATATATATCGGGAATTGCTTCATGTATGAAATCGTTTTTTTTTTTTTGGTAACATTATGTTGTGTATAAACCTGTCGTTATACCCCACAAAAAAACAAAAAAACAAAAAAAAAACAAAACAAAACAACAAACAAACAAACAAACAAACAAAACAACATAAAACAAAAACAAAAAAAAGCGCTGGTCCCACTTTCCGATTATTATGGAGAAAAATGTAATGCCTCATCTCTCTCTCTCTCTCTCTCTCTCTCTCTCTCTCTCTCTCTCTCTTCTTCTTCGTCCTTCAGCCCTCTCTCCTCTCTCCCCATTTCACTCTCTCCTGCCCTCTTTCCCCTTCCTTCTTTCGTTCCTCACTCCTCCCCCTCTTTTCTTCTATTTCTCTCTCTCCCTCCTTCCCATCCTCCCTTCCCTCTTTCCCTCCCCCCCTCTCTCTCCCCGTTCCTCTCCCCCCTCTCTCTCCCTCTCTTTATCCCTCCTTCCATCCCTTCCTTTCTAATTTCCTTCTCCTCCCTCTCTCTCCTCTCTCTCTGTCACTCCCTCCCCTTCCTCATATCCTTACCCCCCCTCTCTCTTCTCTCTCTCTGTCACTCCCTCCCTTCCTCATTTCCTTACCCCCCCCCTCCCTCCCCCCCCCTCTCTCTCTCCTCCCTCTCTCCTCCCTCCTCCCGTTCTCATTTCTCCCCCCCCCCGCCTCTCTCTCTCTCCCTCCTTCTCAGCCTGCCTCCCTCATTTCCTTCCTCTTCTTCTTCCCCCTCTCTCCTTCCCTCCCTCCCCCTTCATCCATCCCCTCTCTCTCCCTCCTTCCTTCACATCCTCCCTCCTTTCGTGATTCTCTCTATACCCCTCTCTCTCTCTCTCTCTCCTTCCCTCCCTCCCTTTCTCGTTTCTTCCTTCCGGCCCCCCCCCCCCCCCCTCTCTCTCTCTCTCTTTGATGAAAATGTTGGAGGCTTTGTACCAGTTTTCAAACAAAGGCTTACACACTTCACATGACAGCAAGGAAACGACCACCTTTCGCATTGTGATAGACTGAGAGTATAGTCTACGATTCATTTGATAACGGTGATATCTGGGATTTACCTGCTGATTTATATACACGGATACACACTCCAAATTTATCACAACAAGTCTACCCTTGCTTTATCTGATCTGGCAGTGTATGTATGTATATATATATATATATATATATATATATATATATATATATATATATATATATATATATATATACATACATACAGATGATAGATATAATCTGCCTTCGAGAGGGATTGCGATAGTTCCTCATGCAGCTAGTGAAGGCTTTTCATATTCATATTTTCCCATTACCTCATCTTCAATTTTTTTCCCTCTCAATTCCAAATCTCTGCCAAGTCATTACTATAATGATGGACGAATTGTTAACCTGCACTTGTTTTCCCGCACTACTTAATTGTCAGCATTATATATATATATATATATATATATATATATATATATATATATATTTTGTTTGTTTGTTTGTTTGTTTTGTTAAAACAGTGAACATACTTCTTGTAACATCACTTATGTTTTTATGTATTTATTTATTTTTTTTTGTTACAGAAAAGGAAGATGATCTACACAGCATGATACTGCCCTGTCTTGTTCAATCGACGACAAGAACTGATCTCTTTGTGCTACCTGTAGTCGCATATTGTTTTCCTGTCTTTCCTTGTCTCTCCCTCTCTTCCTCTTAAACTCTCCCCCTCTCACTCTCTCCCTCCCTCTCCCTCCCTCCCTCCCTCCCCCCCCCCCCCTCTCTCTCTCTCTCTCTCTCGTTGTCTGTCGTCTATCTATCTGTCTGTCTGTCTGTCTGTCCATCCATCTGCCTGGCTGCCTGTCTCTATATTGTTTGCCTCTTTGTCTATTGTATAAATCTGTCATTCTCTCTCTCAGCCCCTTCCTGTTCCGTTCTCTCCCCTCCTCTCTGTCTCCGTCGACTTTTCTCTCTGTGTATCTATTCGTATATGCATTTGTTTGCTTGTCTGTCGATTGGTCCATCACTTGCTTCCCTCCATCCTCCCCCCCCCCCCCCCCCCCCCCCTGTCCCTCTCTCACTCTATTAGTCGATCTTTCCTACATCCCCCGGTCTCTCTCTCTCTCTCTCTCTCTCTCTCTCTCTCTCTGTGTCTCAGTCTCTCTTCCTTACGTCCTCTTCTTCTCTTTCTCTACCCCCTCCCCCTCTTTCTCAGTTTGTTCCTTCTCTTCTTGAAGACCCCACAAATCTTTGTTTGGGGCTGACAGTGACTGGGCCTCTCAGTAAACGAACTAGTCGACGACGATATTTTTGCCGTCCCTGTCATTGATCACGAACCCATTGACAGTCAGCCGATCGTGACCCCTTCCGGCAAATCGTGTCACGAATCAGCTTCAGGTGTTGTGCACACAAACGACGCTGAACTGCACTGTGAACAAAGCGGTCGACCATTCAAGTCAGGATGACCGAGTTCTCGAGGACACTATAATAGTAGTATATACCGTTGTCGCTGTGTATCATGTTCGTGTCCTGACCTCATAGCTCACTGTTTGTTTCCTCCCGGTCTACATCCGAGACTGTGATTGGATTGTAGGTAGAGAGCAGTAACAGAAGGTAAAGCGGGGGGGAGAACAAAAGACAAATGACCGCCGATCACGTTTGGACGATTTTTTTTTTTTTTTTTTTTACTCACCAGAACAGGGGTGATGAAGAGAAGCAGAGAGAGAGAGAGAGAGAGAGAGAGAGAGAGGAGAGAGAGAGAGAGACAGAGAGAGAGAGAGAGAGAGAGAGGAGATTGAGGGTGAGAGGAGAGAGAGAGAGAGAGGAGTGAGAGGAGAGAGAGAGAGAGGGAGAGAGAGAGAGGGAGGGAAGAGAGAGAGAGAGAGAGAGGAGAGAGAGAGAGAGAGAGAGAGGAGAGAGAGAGAGAGAGAGAGAGAGGAGAGAGAGAGAGAGAGAGAGAGAGAGAGAGAGAGAGAGAGAGAGAGAGAGAGAGACAGACAGACAGACAGACTTACAGACAGACAGGCAGGCAGGCAGGCAGGGGCGGTGGGATGGGGGGTCGGGGTGGGGTGGGAGCTCGATCTCATTAATACCCATCTCTCTGCCTCCTTCCCCTACAAGATCGCCCGACTCTGGTTACAACTTACAGACAGACGTTACATTGGTCACTATTTATGGTTTAACATTCACTTGCAAGCGCTCATGGATTTCATGCTGGCACTTCAAATGTTCCAAGAATGAGTAGTTTATTCAATTAACAGAAAAACAATCGCTTAAATCTACATAAAGAGTAGGAAATCACATATAACACGCCCCCTAGAAAAGAAAAAAAAAAAAAAACTCACAGGCGTTTTAACAACAAAGATAAAGAAACAGTGGCTTGGTAATATCTTCTTTTCAACTAGGACAGTTATAATTAATGACCTTCTAACACTTATTAGGAAAACAATACAACCCAGTGTGATGGTGCTGAAATAAACCTGAACGTAATAGAATATTGATTGTTGAAAAATGTTCAGAGGTATTTCATCACATTTTTTTTTTAGCAAAATGTGTAAAACCTTATATAATTCAACACCAAAGTAAACATGTTCAATCAATTATCTGCACATCGAGTGTTTTAGGTGTGTGTGTGGTGTGTGTGTGTGTGTGTGTGTGTGTGTGTGTGTGTGTGTGTGTGTGTGTGTGTGTGTGAGAGAGAGAGAGAGAGAGAGAGAGAGAGAGAGAGAGAGAGAGAGAGGGTTTGGAAGGGAAGGGGGTGGTTGGACACTGAAGACAGCATAAGAAAGTTCATCATCAATAAAAAAAAAAAGAATGTAACATACAAACAATACCAGGAATAAAAAACAACCTCAGACAAAGCAGACTGGCCCGCATGATAGTCAGGACAAACTGACGTTTGGTGTAAAGACACAATACAAACAGTGCTTACAGATCTTGTAAACGAATATGTGTAAGTGTTTCCAGCGTGAACTGTTTTGACGTAGTTTATTAAACGCTCAACATAAGCTTTTCTATTGTATACCTATACTTCAATGTGCAAGCACAGTCTCTAAATGCTAGTAAATCTTTTTCTCATTTTCATCACACAGTTGTTAACGGTTATGCTCCCAGCTCTATTTTTAGAAAGATTTAGATTCGTATAACAGTTGGAATCAGAACTGGGCAAACAATGAAAGTGATCACATTTGGATCAATGGTGATGAGTAAACGCTGTTATGAACAACATGGACAATGTACCTGGATACAGTATCTGAAAAAAACCTTAGCCAGGAAGTAAATGATTGCTTGCTCAACAAATTTACCATGCATGGTGAAGTATGTTCAATCAAAACCTAACGTGTTTCCTTGAAATAGATTGTATATTTTGTGACTCTATAGCAATAAAAAAATCAAAGAAGCAACTATTGGCACACGCATACACATGGACTGCAGACTTGACAAACTTTGTGTCGAATTAAATTATTTTCAAAGAAAAAACAGGACACAGAAGGTTTCAATCCATTATTGTTATTGAAAAAACATTTTGTAAAGCAGATATGAACAACGCAATAGATGTACAGTTAAACGAGTCAGAATATGAGAACTAATCTCCAAAACAAATATCCAAACACAGCATGGAACAGATGAAAAAGAGAGATAAGATGTTTGTCTTTTCATGTCAGTAGCGTCAGGATTGAAAACGAAGGAGCGAAATGTTCAGAAAGGAGCAGTCTCAGGAATTAGCATATATTGAAGGAATGTGCAAATCCTCTTAATAACACCCCCCCCCCCCCCCCCCCCCCCAAAACACCAAGGACATAAGAGACTCTAAATTCAGCGAACAGAGATACAAGATGCTCAGACGATGAAGGGAGAAGTACATAAGTGATGGGGAGAAGTATATGAAATGCTTTATAAACATGCACTAAAGACTTTGGACTTCTAATACAATTTTAACAGCGAGCATACAACTAGAAAAACAAAACAAAACAAAACAGAACATCCAAGCCAGAAAATAATCTGAAAGAAACCCAAATATTTTAGAAACAAACACGAACACAGAAAATTAAAAGAAAGAACACAAAGTCATTGAAAAGAGAAAATTGAAACAGATATCACAAAATCACAAAAAAAAAAAAAAAAAAAAAGAAAGAAAAAATACACGAAACTCAACAACAACAACAACAGCAACAGCAACAACAAAGAAACAAAATGCAGAACATCAAGATATCACTTTCTGGAAAAAGCACTTGTTCCAACTCTTGGCGATACACTGAAAAAAGCACTTGTACCAACTCTTAGTGATACTCTGAAAAAAGCACTTGTACCAACTCTTAGTGATTCGCTCAAAAAAAGCACTTGTACCAACTCCAGGTGATACACTGAAAAAGTACTTGTTCCAACTCTTAATGATACACACAAAAAGCACCTGTACCAACTTTAGGTGATATACTGAAAAAAGCACTTGTACCAACTCTTGGTGATACACTCAAAACGTACTTTTGTACCAACTCTTAGTGATACGCTCAAAAAGTACTTGTACCAACTCTTAGTGATGCACTCAACACGCACTTGTACCAACTCTAGGCGATACACTTAGAGAAGACTGCAACCCTGATGAGTGGGCTCAGGAACTCTAGCAGGCCCATTATGTTTTCAAACAGATATTCTGCATTGGGCATAAATGGACTAACGACAGTATTCAATCTTCAGTGCACAGATTACAGACACTGTTTAAAGTGTATCTCGGTTTAAAAAAAAGTATGCCTGCCAAAGTTCCAGCAAACGGGAATCACCGTGTTTTTACTCGAAGTCAACGAAACAGGCAAACTTCGAAACTGATTGTTTCTCCTAAGTGACCGCGGAAAGTGATAATTTGACTTTCTGCCTTTTCGGTTTTTAGAAGAATGCTATGCCCAGAAAAAGGCTGGTGTGCAATACTGTAGTATGTTTGTTGAGTTTTCAAAAAACCAACCAAAAAGGTGCACCTAAGAAGCAAAAGAAAATCATGAAAGAGAGCAAAACAAGCTACATTTCTTGTGAAAAGTAGAAAATATAAAAAGATAACCTCTTAAGACACAAGTGCTGAGGGCCAGTTCTTGGAATGAATCCGCAAGGGACTAAATTACAATAAACTAATAAATTCAAGGATAAGTACCGAGCACCATTCCAGCAACTACCCCTGCCACCAGTTCCGTCTCCCCCCTCTCTCTGGAGTTCTCTCTCTCTCTCTCTCTCTCTCTCTCTCTCTCTCCAAGGAGGTGGGAGGGGGGGGGGGGGGAATGAACTGTACTCCTCTCTCCTCTATCTCTATCCGTCTATATCTTCCTATCCACATAATCAAAACCAAACGCTACTAGTCCCCTGCCACGAAACCCAGAGTCACACCACTGGAACCCTTGCCACCAGTTCCGTCTCCCCGCACCCCCCCCCCCAACAACACACCACCCACCCCACCCAGGGGTCTCGGGGTACACATGGGTACTACTGCTGAAAGGTATTATTAAGGTCTTGCTCTGCTACCTAGCTCGTGTTGGGTTAGAAGTTCAATTCTGAGTTCAGGCCGTGGGGGGATGGATGGTGTGCAGTTTCTCAGTCCAGAAGTCTTCCCTGCGTCTTCTGGCGTCATGGCTCTTTCCCTGGACAATTTCAATGATCTTGCATCGCATGTGGGACACCGAGTGATTGAATATAAACAAAGCTTGCTCTTATGTCTGAGATTATAGAAATAGGGGGTGATAAGCCTTCATATCTGCAGTGGTAGATGATTCTGCCTAACTGACAGTATGTGCTTGAGGGGTGAATGGGGAATAAATAAATGCTTCTCAAAATGAACCTTCAGCAAGCTTATAGTCTCCAAAGCGGGAGACCATCTCCAATGGGGAGAAAGCTCACTAACAACATAACTCCTGGTCAGATACCGGTATTTCGAAACCTGATTGTTTCTCCTCAGTGACCGCGGAAAGTGGTAATTTGACTCCTCTGCCTTTTCGGTTTAAGAAGAATGCTATACCAGAAAAAGGCTGGTGTGAGCTTTCTCCCCATTGGAGATGGTGTCCCGCTTTGGAGACTATAGCTTGCTGAAGGTTCATTTTGAGAAGCATTATTTATTCCCCATTCACCCACTCAAGCACATACTGTCAGTTAGGCAGAATCATCTACCACTGCAGATATGAAGGCTTATCACCCCCCTATTTCTATAATCTCAGACATAAGAGCAAGCTTTGTTTATAATTCAATATATATATATATATATATATATATATATATATATGCATACACACTCATATCTTATCCTTGAAAACGAGCAGCCGCTCGAAATATTGAATTATATTTTGTATACATCGCTTGTTCTGCCTTTTTTACTTCTATTGTCTGTCTGTCTGTCTAGCTGTCTCTCTCTCTCTCTCTCTCTCTCTCTCTCTCTATATATATATATATGTGTGTGTGTGTGAGTAGAGAGAGAGAGAGAGAGAGAAGAGAGAGAGAGAGAGAGAGAGAGAGAGAGAGAGAGGCAGAGACAGAGAGAGAGAGAGAGAGGCGCCTTTGTGACAAACAATCCTGATGCACATCCTGGCAAATGTCAGCCCCTGTCAAGACCCACAGATCCTCCCTCTATCCATACAGACTTCTTCTCCTGTCAGGCAGTGGAACGCCAATACAACCACTATCAAAATTTATCCAGACAGCCATAAGCCACCCAACTAGTTATTTACCCTATCAAAGTATAGCGACAAAAAGAATTCATGAAAAAAAAAACATGGACACTATCAACAAAGAAGTGGCTCCACTCCCCCCCTCCCCCATCAGCTACTTTGGTGGTATGCGATGTTGTCTCACTGTACCCAAGTGTGGACAATGCTATGGGAGTCCCAGCTGCTGCCCAAATACTCAGTGACCATCCTTCTCCACTGAATGTGTCTACGGACCGCGTAGTTGACAACAATGCCTGTGCATACACAGATGGTGAAGGTAAGACTTTGATTGCAGCTCCCAATCATGGGACAGCAATGGGGCCCTGTCATGCGTGCGACTATGTGGATGTTTTTTTATGGGTGAAAACTGGATGAGAAACTGGTACAAGAAACTCTATTTCCACTGATTTCCTCTCATACATAAAAAATATGTCTTTGAAAACCGTTATAACAGTTTTTTTAACGGTTTTTAACGGTTTTTATTTTGTTTAGAGATTAGCCCAAAACCATCATCGGGTTACAACCGACGTACCTGCCAAGTTTCATTACAATCGGTTGAGCCGTTTTTGAGTCTATAGCGTACACACACACAGACAGAATTTGCCATTTATCTATCTATCTATCTATCTATCTATCTATCTATCTATCTATCTATCTATCTATCTATCTATCTATCTATGCCCTTTTTCCAATGCCAATTACATAATTGTGGTTAAATTGATGAGATACCTATCTACCCTGAAGTTTGACGTGACATCATATGCATAGCATGCATGTTGTTATTGTCTGCAGGTGTACGCTCATCTTTTTTTCTTCTTTTGAATCTCCGAAGAGTTTGCATGGAATGTTTGCATATCTCCTTGATCTAATCAATCTGTTTTGAGTCCACCAGAGATCTTATCCATATTTGTTTCGTTTATCACAGCTGGAGTGCTTTCCAAGTATGATGGAAAATGTTCTGGCGACTCGTCGATAGCTTGGACTCTTGCTACTGGCATGCCGTCATCGAAGTGTTGAACAAGCGCCATCAACTTCTGTGTGTGCCCGGAGTTTGCAATGGGTTTCCACTTCTGCTTTCACTTCAAACAACATAAAACCATATACTACAACACATTGAAGGCATTTATAATGCAATAATGTGGGGTGTATGACTGCCTAGCACAATCTATTGAAAAGCGATAGAATACCAAAACTTTGGGATATAATTCCAAACATCAACATCATCATCATCATCATCATCATCATCATCATCATCATCATCATCATCCACACAACATTAGGAACAAACAACACTAACCATGAAACATCCCCAGCTGTGACCGATCCACTGCACATTTCGCTAGGGGTGGTCAGAGGCTTGTCTATCTGCGATCCACTGCACATTTCGCTAGGGGTGGTCAGAGGTTTGTCTATCTGCATGGGGTCTCGGGAGCAGATGCATAACTGACCAGTATGTCCAATGTGATTGGAACTCAGCCCGGCCCTGAAGCAGGCAGAAGGCTTGTCACATTTGCGGGGCTTTCGTGGCCGTTGCGTGAGGAGGTTATAAGTCTTTGACTGTCATTTTGAGTTAGGACTTCTCTTCCCCAGTGCTGTATCCATCCCTTCCAGCATTAGTTCTAGACCCGAATTATTTTTGCATCTTACACACGCGTGCCCAAACACACAGACAGACACACAGACACAGACACAGACACACACACACACACACACACACACACACACGCACGCACGCACGCACGCACGCACGCACGCACGCACACACACACAGACTGCACGCACGCACGCACGCACACACACACACACACACACACTTCTACCTCAGCTCATCAAATGCCAACATGTATTTTGCTGTTCAAGCCACCTATCAAGCCCCCGCCACCCCTAACCCTAACCCTAACCCCCCCCCCCCCCCCCCGTTCCCATACCAAAAATGCCGCCTCTCGTCCGTTTCAGCTTAAAATCGGTTTTAAGCCCCCACCCCACCCCCCCATCCCCCGGTCCCCTTTCCCCTATTCCCTCTTTCTAAGCGTTAGCTTTTGGCCTTAGCAATGCAATTTTAGAAAAAAAATTAGTAGTCATAGCATGCAAAAAACATTAACGTAATAACTAGACAAACATAAAGACAAGACCACTCACAAACACACACACACACACACACACACACACACACACACACACACACACACACACACACACACACACACACACACACACACACACACACACACACACACACACACACACACACGCACACACACACACACACGCACACACGTACACACACACACACACACACACACACACACACACACACACACACACACACACACACACACACTGTCATACAATGCATATACAGATAAATCTACATAGATACGTGCAAAGATAGGCTAAATGAAGGTAAGGTTTTTTGAGAGAGAGAGAGAG
>JADBJO010002084.1:272500-310000 GCA_016801955.1 Conus betulinus
TGTTGTGCAAGGGGGGCCCTGTAAAGGTTGTAAGGCTTTCTTTATTAGGTATTATTGTATGAGGGGTCCTATCAGGGTTGCTATTTTATATTTGTTGATAAAAATTTCCTTTTGTGCCTGCAACTGTCTACGATTTCAACTCTTGCGTTCAATGTTGCCATACTAGGTTTGCATAGAATCATCCACTTTTCTGTTATGCACAGATTACATCTTTTTGTGTTATTGTTGTATGCTGCTGCTTTTCTGATTATTTTCCATGTAATGTTAAAATCTGTATTTGTTTTCTTGAGATCCCATACATGTTTACTTAACTCTGTTTGTGTTTGTATTTTTCATTCTTGAAAGATTGTTTGTGATTGGCGTACCTAGCTTTGAATTTGTTTTCTGTAATCCCTATGTATGTCTCTTTGCCGTTTTTCGTTGTCACAGTGGCTTGGTATACGATATTATCAGAGAGACATTGGTTGTTCAGAGGGCATTGCTCTTTGGTTGTGCAATTGCAAGTTTTCCGTTTGTCACCCTCGTTTTTGACATTGGTTTTCTTTTTGTTTGACGCATCAATTATTTTTTTAAGATTTGGCATACAAGAATAAGATAGTTTGACAGTGTTCCTATTGAATATTTTAAAAAGTTTATATGGTCTTTCTGGAACGATTCTGTTAATATTTTAAAGAATTCTTTGCCAATGTTGGTTTTCACCCTACCATCATATGGTGGGTTGTACCAGGTTATTTTCCTCTTTCTGTTCTTCTTCCTGCTTCTAGTGGTACCTTCAGGTTCGTATTTCAACTTGTAGTTGTATCCACTTTTTAACAGTGCTTCTTGGTAGTCTGTTGCTGCATCGTTGAATATTTCTTCGTTGCAGGAAAGGCTGGATAACCTCTTGTTTATCCTTGTGGTATAGTTTTTATGATTGTTGGTGGGTGATTGCTCATGGAATTTACATATAATGGTGTATCATTAGGTTTTTTGTATGGTCTGTATTGGTTTTTGTTTAGGTCTAATGTTACATCCAAGTAGTTGACTACTTTTTTGTTGGCTTCTATTGTAATTTTTAAGTTGTGGTTTTGAAACAATTTTGCATAGTTCTTTCTTTTTTATTTTCTACCTCTCTACCTAGTGTGTGTGTCCAGTGCTGCCAATCATCGTCTCTGTATAGCCCGACTTTGTGCCCAAGTAGTTTCTGCATTTCTGACAATAGCAACAGGCCCACTATCTCGCATGTTTCTGCACCATCATATATGAACCCATTGTAACGTCAAAAGTGGAATCTGCTTTTTTCACATAAGGCTCCTTTTTATTGTACAATAGAGTTTTTTTTTTTTGCGTGGATATGATTTCCAATTCTGAATTTGTCATCTCAGTATATTTGGCGGTAAATTCTAAAGCTTTTCTGAGCAATTCTTCATTGATGGATGGGTAAAAATCCACAATGTCGAATGCGATAAAGGTTGTTCTGTTTTGTTTGTTTATTTCTGGAACCATTGCACCACCTCATAAGTATTTTTCCAAAGGTTCAGTTCGAAATTTGATTTGGCGTCAGCTACTATTTTTTCTAGAATTTGCTTGCTTACCTTCCTAGTTCAGACTTTGTGGGATTGATCAGTCTACATGTGGGGTTGTTTTGAAAATTAGGTTTGTGATCTTTTAGTGTTATGAATGCTTCTCTTTTTGCCGTGGTTTCTATCCTATCACTTAGTTCTATGCGTTCCACCAGTTTCTTTTCTTCTTTTCTGATGATGGTAGAATGTTTTCTCTTCAGCTCTTTTATAATTCTTTTGGATGTTTTTGCTGAGGAGCTGCTCGTAATCTTTCACTTCCATTTTATAAAAATTACTGGTTTTGTCTGCTTTGACAAATAGTTTTTCATCATGCATTATATCTTTTATATTGCTGCTCAGAGATTTTTGGAAGTTGCTATTTACTTTCCTAAATTTAATGGTAGAAATCATGCTTTTTTTTTCCATTTGGGAAAAATGGAGAAAGTAAATTTTAACCTATCATTGAGGTAAAAAAACATCCCCTATGCTACACCAGAGAACTACATAAAAAGGCTAATTGAAAAAACAAAAAAACAGAAATTTGTACGCAATTTAAGATGGAGAGCTTTCTTTACCTCAATCCTAAAGCAAAGCAGGAAAAGACAGAAACATATGGTATCAACTCATGGAGATCTCCACCAGTTATTGAAGAAATGAGGAGCTTTGAGGAGGAAAGATTTAAAAAGCATGATTTCTACCATTAAATTTAGGAAAGTAAATAGCAACTTCCAAAATCTCTCTGAGCAGCAATATAAAAGATATAATGCATGATGAAAAACTATTTGTCAAAGCAGACAAAACCAGTAATTTTTATAAAATGGAAGTGAAAGATTACGAGCAGCTCCTCAGCAAAAACATCCAAAAGAATTATAAAAGAGCTGAAGAGAAAACATGTTCTACCATCAGAAAAGAAGAAAAGAAACTGGTGTGGAACGCATAGAACTAAGTGATAGGATAGAAACCACGGCAAAAAGAGAAGCATTCATAACACTAAAAGATCACAAACCTAATTTTCAAAACAACCCCACATGTAGACTGATCAATCCCACAAAGTCTGAACTAGGAAGGGTAAGCAAGCAAATTCTAGAAAAAAATAGTAGCTGACGCCAAATCAAATTTCGAACTGAACCTTTGGAAAAATACTTATGAGGTGGTGCAATGGTTTCCAGAAATTAAACAAACAAAACAGAACAACCTTTATCGCATTCGACATTGTGGATTTTTACCCATCCATCAATGAAGAATTGCTCAGAAAAGCTTTAGAATTTACCGCCAAATATACTGAGATGACAAATTCAGAATTGGAAATCATATTCCACGCAAAAAAAAAAAAACTCTATTGTACAATAAAAAGGAGCCTTATGTGAAAAAAAAAAGCAGATTCCACTTTTGACGTTACAATGGGTTCATATGATGGTGCAGAAACATGCGAGATAGTGGGCCCTGTTGCTATTGTCAGAAATGCAGAAACTACTTGGGCACAAAGTCGGGCTATACAGAGACGATGGATTGGCAGCACTGGACAACACACCTAGAGAGGTAGAAAATAAAAAGAAAGAACTATGCAAATTGTTTCAAAACCACAACTTAAAAATTACAATAGAAGCCAACAAAAAAAGTAGTCAACTACTTGGATGTAACATTAGACCTAAACAAAAAAAACCAATACAGACCATACAAAAAACCTAATGATACACCATTATATGTAAATTCCATGAGCAATCACCCACAACACAATCATAAAAACTATACCACAAGGGATAAACAAGAGGTTATCCAGCCTTTCCTGCAACGAAGAAATATTCAACGATGCAGCAACAGACTACCAAGAAGCACTGTTAAAAAGTGGATACAACTACAAGTTGAAATACGAACCTGAAGGTACCACTAGAAGCAGGAAGAAGAAGAACAGAAAGAGGAAAATAACCTGGTACAACCCACCATATGATGGTAGGGTGAAAACCAACATTGGCAAAGAATTCTTTAAAATATTAACAGAATCGTTCCAGAAAGACCATAAACTTTTTAAAATATTCAATAGGAACACTGTCAAACTATCTTATTCTTGTATGCCAAATAAAAAAAAAAATAATTGATGCGTCAAACAAAAAAAAACCAATGTGTCAAAAACGAGGGTGACAAACGGAAAACTTTGCAATTGCACAACCAAAGAGCAATGCCCTCTGAACAACCAATGTCTCTCTGATAATATCGTATACCAAGCCACACGGCAAAGAGACATACATAGGGATTACAGAAAACAAATTCAAAGCTAGGTACGCCAATCACAAACAATCTTTCAAGAATGAAAAAAATACAAACACCAAACAGAGTTAAGTAAACATGTATGGGATCTCAAGAAAACAAATACAGATTTTAACATTACATGGAAAATAATCAGAAAAGCAGCAGCATACAACAATAACACAAAAAGATGTAATCTGTGCATAACAGAAAAGTGGATGATTCTATGCAAACCTAGTATGGCAACATTGAACGCAAGAGTTGAAATCGTAGACAGTTGCAGGCACAAAAGGAAATTTTTATCAACAAATATAAAATAGCAACCCTGATAGGACCCCCCTCATACAATAATACCTAATAAAGAAAGCCTTACAACCTTTACAGGGCCCCCCTTGCACAACACGTGCACCATAACACAACTGAAAGGTCAATAGCAGGGGATTGGCACGGGACCTGAAGAGAGAGGAAGAACCTTGAAACAAGTTTAAGCTGCTTGGTTACTTATCCTTGGAATTTATTAGTTTAATATATATATATATTTTTGTTGTTGTTGTTAAAAACAGAATGGTAAAAGGAAGTTTTAAAATCGACAGGTCTGTTTCGAGCGCTGGCTCTCCTCAGGAACAGACCTGTCGATTTTAAAACTTCCTTTTACCATTCTGTTTTTAACAGATGTTGCTCCCCAAGGGGTCGAGCATTTTAAGAATTTTATTAGGCATTTTAGTGGTATTCTTGATATCTTTTCTATCTATCTATATATATATATATATATATATATATATATATATATATATATCAATTATTATTAACAAAGCTTTCTCTTATGTCTTAGATTGAAGAAATAGGGGAAGATATATATGTGTATGTATATAGATGTATGTGTATAGCCTAAGAGAAGGAATCAACATAGCCTGAGAGAAGGACGCTGCACCAGATGAGAGAGAGAGAGAGAGAGAGAGAGAGAGAGAGAGAGAGAGAGAGAGAGAGAGAGAGAGAGAGAGAGAGAGAGAGAGAGAGTGTGTGTGTGTGTGTGTGTGTATGTATGTATGTATGTATATATATATATATATATATATATATATATATATATATATATATATGTACACACACACACACACACACACACACACACACACACACACACACACACACACAAAGAACAATGCACAAAAGAAAAAAGAACATGTTCTCTCTCTCTCTCTCTGTCTCTCTCTCTCTCTCTCTCTCTCTCTCTCTCTCTCTCTATATATATATATATATATATATAAACAAGCTCTCTGAACCGGATCTTATTGAAAGTTCAGTTTTGATTTAGGAATTTGATGTAACTGGGAACGAAACTGTTTTTAGTTCTATCTGTTTTGAATTTAGGAGTTTGGAATCTTCGTCCAGATAGTAGAACATTGTATATTTTTTTATGTATTATTTTTGAAAGAACACGAGAACTGTCGGCAGCAATGTTCACAGCTTTTTGTGTGAGACATTCGTCAGAAAACTCAACCTTGTTTCTAATTTCCGCCTGCAGTCATCTCACTTTGAAACTGACGCCGCACCAGATGTCTCCGCCATTGATGGGGGTGGTTTGGTGCGTTGTCTGAGGCGAAGCCCTTCCATCTCAACCATCTCTCTCTCTCTCTCTCTCTCTCTCTCTCTCTCTCTCTCTCTCTCTCTCTCTCTCTCTCTCTCTCTCTCTGCACCTCTTTCTCTGTGTGTCTCCTATTCCCCTTCAAGGTGCCTTGGGAGCAGCCTGGAGAGTCCTCTTTGTCCTACACATGTGTATTCAACTTCACTTTTTCCCCATTATTGACAGCGGGTCTTAATTATGAGTTACATAATTACCTGGTGGTTCTGTACAAAAATATAAATTGCCAATAGATTTGTTCTGGAGAAAAAGATAATCAGGGGAAGATAACACCTGTCTCTCTCCATTGCAAATAGAGTTCCTTTTCCTCATTTCATGGGTCATGATCAATACGTAAGCTGAGCATGAGTCATTGGGTCTACAATTGTCACCTAAAACCCAAGAACCGGACACCTGAATCTATCACCTCGCGCCGGGGCTATACAACATAGAAACGAGTCCCCTGGTTGGTGGATTGGGGATTCCTCAAGCTTTGCACTTGCGGGGGTGCAGAAGGAGGTGCCGCCAACCAACATAGGCCAAGAGAAGGAACACTTGAAGTCCAACCTTGTACTGTCTGGTGTATGTACGTTAGCCCCCTTATTAACAGCGTAACCAGACAACCACGAGCTACTCTGAAGTCGGGCCGCGTTGGCTGAGGGCAGCGGCCAGACCTCCTGCAGAATCACAAGCACAGGAGAAGACCAGACACCACGCATCTCACCCAGTATGGACACACAGACTAATATTCGACGGTATGGTGCAAGTCCCGTGATTCACCAGGCGGTGATAGTGCCAGCCCTCCAGCCTCAACGGAGCCAAGCCACAGCATCTGCAGAAGCGATGAGATGCCAGATGTGGCCCAGTCCGGTTGAGGCCCAGGGGTAAGCTGTAGGGGGTCCGCTGGGGTCTCTACGGCGGACTGTGGACCTCGCCTTACTAACCGGATTGAAGATATGACCGGGAACGCGAAAAGAAAGAGAGAAAAAGAATCTATCGTGAATGTCGAATTGTATGTAGCAGTGTCTATGTTACAGGCGCACTGTTTTATACCCACATGGAATGGTGGAATGGTTAACCTGACTGGCGGGGGAGGGGGGGTGTGTGTGTGTGTGTGTGTGTGTGTGTGGGTGTGGGGGGGGGGGGGGGGGGGTTAAAAAAAACCCTGTTAAAAAAAAAAATCAAAGATAATGCATGTTTTCCAACTGCATACAGAATTACTTTCCATGAGCCAACACACACATATTTAGAGAATCAAATGGAGAGAATCTGGCTAGAACCGCACGCCAGGAAACGATCTGGATACTGACTGTCCACACACATTACAGGCGCATCGTTTCACACCCATTTTTGGCCTTTTTTTTCCTTTCTGATTGACACCTTTACACTGACTGATGGAAATAAATTGCTTGGAAGAAAATTGAAACGTTAGTGATAATGCACCGGCAAAAACCGTAGCCAAACGATTCACAAGACAAAATACGACGCGTTTCGACCTATTATGTCTTCTTCAAGCAAGCAAGATACAAAAAACCACAGGACAAGGGAAATGAACGAGCGATCACTTACCTCCATCCAATTCGGCGTTAGATAGGCGTACTGAGTTGTCCTGAGTGTTTTTTGTATCTTGCCAGAAGAAGCCCTAAGATGTCAAAACGCGTCGTGTTTTGCTGTGCAATTCGTTTGTCTACGTTTTTTTTTGGTGGTGCATTGTCATTAGCATTTCAAATTTGTTTAGAGTTCCGCCTGCAGTCGTCTGATTTTGCACCAAGATCTAAATTGCTTGGGGCTTGCCTGCTAGCGCCATTTGTTCTTTGAACATAGCGGGATCAGTTTCGATGAATGTGAGCTCTGACACACGTTACATCCCTTGCAGATTTCCGAACATCGTCTATTGTGATACGGTAAGTATGATTGTCAAGCACTGGTTTGAAGCATCTCATCTCCATTGATTGATCTTGCTTCCCTTGCTTCCCAGTTCTAATGCCAGAGCGCATGGGTGCTATACTGGACAGCACAAAAGCGTGCGCAAGGTTCACTTTGAATCTACAGCGATTGTGTGTGTGTGTGTTGTGTGTGTGTGTGTGTGTGTGTGCAGTTGCTGTTTCTGTAGTATGTGTGCTACGATTTCAGTATCTGATTCACTTTGAGTGGTACTTTCCCTGAGGTATTTGAAAAGTTGACAGTCCCTGGGTAGAATATCATGTAAGACTTGGAAAATGCCCTGGTTTCTCTTCAAACGAGAAAATCAGCGGGGTAAAAACTCATGTTGACGAACACATGAGCCAGTTAGGGGTCATGCCATTGGTCCCAAGATCCATTGGACCCAAGGTCCGTTGGTCCCAAAGTCCGTTCGGTCCAAAGGTCCGTTGGCCCCAAGGTCATTGGTCCCAATGTCCATTGGCCCCAAGGTCCGTTGGTCCCAAGGGACGGTCCCAAGGTCAATAAATGTGTGTAATATGAACCAAGAACCTTGAGACCAACGAACCTTGGGACCAACTAACCTTAGGACCAACGAACCTTGGGACCAATGGACCTTGGGACCAATGACACGCTCCCGCCAGTTATGATAAAGCTCACTGTTGATTAATGAGAATCAGCAGCGAGCTTTCTCTCCGTTGGCTCGTGTGTTCTTCGACATCAGTTTATACCCCACTGATTTCCGTGTCTGAAAGAGCAGATATTCCATCCAGACAACTGACAGGCTGATACACTCCTATCTTCCTTCAGGCAGCCCGTGGTAGACAATCCGATGGGTATTAAAGACTAGACGCAACCTCGTTACAGACTTAGACATCTGAAATAACCGAACGAGCGCAATACAGAAGAAAACAATACAGTCTACTTTGGTTTGAATCATGGACCTGTTCTGGATCTTAGAAAAGAAGAGATAAAGTATTCGCTTCTGAACAGTTTTGATTAGGAATTACGGACATTGTTTTGCTCATTTTTAAGTATTGGAAAATATTGAAATCACTACACTTTTAGGGAGAGAAAACAACAACAACCAAACAACAAAAAAAAAAAAACAAAAACAACAAAAACAAAAAAAAAAAAAAAAAAAAAAAAAAAAAAAAAAAAAAAAAAAAAACGACCGTAGCTTGGAAAAGAGCCGTGTGTAGACCCCAAGACAACTATTCAGAGAGTGAACATAATTGTAATGTATGCTTATGGCAGTGTTGGCAGCCTTTTGTAGGCCGTCAGACCTTTTTTTTTTTTTTTTTTTTTTTTTTTTTTTTTTTATTTCAACTAGGCCTAGGCCTATCTGAGACGTCAAAGGTTTTTGTTTTTTTTTTTGACGCCGTTGGGAATGACGTAAAACATTATGTTGTCTTTGTTTTCCATATACATTATACTCATTGTACGACTAAAGATACATAGCCTCTATAACACCTACGGCCATATACATACCATATATAAGGTTCTGTATTGTTCACACTTTGTCAACAGTTTTGTACTTTGTTTGTACAATTTCATATTCATTCTGAGTAACTCGGCTTTGTCCTGTACTTTGAACTAAGCGGTAACTAAGCCCCTCTCTTTCTAAATTTTGCCACATTTCACACGCGCTAATGTTCCCGGGGGGGGGGGGGGAAACGTCCACTCCTAAACTGCTCAAATAAAAGAGCAAGGAGCTTTTCATAGCAGACTAGGGGAAAGGATATGCATGATAAAATGCTTAAGGCAAACTCCTGCAAAGTTGAACTGTTTGCATCGTACTTGCTGCACAAAATCATTGTCACAGAGATGCAGCTTTGCTTTTGAAGCAAGATCCCACGGCCGAGGTAATCCGGCCCTGAAAGTTCCAGAATCCTTGGACCAAGTCGATATGAAATGAAGTTTTCACTGTGTCAAGAATTTCAAACCAACTTGTCACTTTTTCGTTGTATTTGATGTTCAGGCCGCGTGTCTGACTGCAGCGATCATGCATGGGTGGATAGGGGGTGTGATTCATGATTTGTGATTTGTTAAATGTTGATCCATAGACAATGGTTTGTATGGTCACTCTTCATTTCTCTTTGGAGATTATAAAGTGTTCTTGACTTGATGCTACATCCCAGACATTTTTTTTTTCAAACTATGGCAGGTACTGAAATGACAGCAAGAACAAAACAGTCATTATTTCTGAAAGCGGAATCTACATTTTTCATTGTATTTTTTTACTGTTGTTGCCAAAAATATTCAGTGTTTCACGTCTGGTACGACATGAAATCCTGTGTTTGTGACTTCTGCGTCACAAAAAACACCTGTCACAGCTGTGAACTTTCAAAGCTGTGTCAGTTTGTTTCTCATCTTTTTCTTCGTAATTGAAACAAGTCAGAAAATCTTGCCAGAGACTGGCACGGTTAGGACAGTTTATACGGTCCTCGTACAAAGCACGAAAGTCAAGGTAGTTCCAGATCTGCTCCTAAGTGGTTTACAGACTTTACGTTAGTCTGAAAACACCTTTCATGAGAGAGATCCCTCTTTGTGTATTATACTTTAGGCAGCTCCAAAGTTTGCGAAAATTCTCATCACACGACCGGTCCGGAAGTTTTGAGCGAATGTTTGAACGTGCGGGCAGTCGGAATAATGAAAAGAGGTAAAAAAAAGGTTCGAATATTTTAGGATCGTGTTCACAATCAAATTTCTGCACAAACTGGCATATTACGTTTGACTTTCGTGCAGGGTAGGGGACGCCTCGTATGTGTTGACTGATGGCAAGGTTTTCAGGGAGCCATAATATTGATATACCGAATATACCAGTGGTAAAGAATCCGGGGCCGTTGAGATGAGCATTGACAGAACACTGTGTGTCAAAAAAACAACAACAAAAAAAAAACAAATTTTACTTACTTTGATTTGCTCTGTTGATTTGCACTTAAGGGTCAGACAAAACTAACGACAAATTGGTGTGAAAGCGCGAACATGGGCATGCTTGCATTGGCACGCACACACACACACACACACACACACACACACACACACACACACACAGAGGGATGTAAAACTGGTAGTTTTGAGGACTAGCATTGTACACCCTACTTTTGTAGACTCTTTCCCTAACTGGTGAAAACCATTCCTAATCAGTTGCCCCTCTTCATTCCAAACATCATGATACTATTGTTTGGATGAAAACGCGTTTATTTTGGCTTTTGCTGTTCTCATTTCTTTTGGGCTCGTGTATACAAAGGAAATCCTTTGAAATCACTCTGATTCAATACCAAAGTGGAAGAAAACATTGCAGAAGCCTTATATTGAAGAAGGGGACATTATGGTAGTCATTTTATTATAGTCAAGTAAGCGTTAACTTGCCCCACACTCTCTGAAATTTTCCTTAGTGTTTAACTTCTGTAAGAGGAAAGGGAGATGCTAACCAAAATCATAACTTTTACATGGAGAAACAAAGCTGGGGAAAGACTTCGTTATTTTTAGTCATCTAAAATATTCCATTTCCCCTCCCTTACGGCAATTTCGCTTTGTCTCCAGGCCTTTTTTTTTTACCCTGAGATTGCGTTTGAACTATCCATCCCCAGTCCTCCACTTCCCCTTCATCATCACCAGCCATTCCTTCAGCAAGTTATCCCCCTGGAGACTGCGCCCTGGGACCTTCATCCTCATACCCACTTCGACGCCCCCCAAGTTCAACAATTCTTCTCTGCGCTCGCAGGGCTACATTGCCTGCGTGCTACCATCCCCCACAGTGCCAGCAATGAACCCTTTCCCGGGCGCGGGAGCTTGGACTCTTGAACATCTTTTCGTTTGCTTTTGTTTTCTCCTTTCACAACCTGTCCTATGGTTATAATTAATTCATTATGGTACTCATCATAATCATCTCCTCATCCCATCCTCCTCATATGCGTTTTGATGTATGTTGTTTCGTGTGATTCTATTGTTCGTGTGATTCTATGTGTTATTGTGCAATGAAGTGTCATTAAATGTTTGGGATGGAACTGTATTAGTGGGTTAGTGTTAGAGTAAGAGTGGAAAGGGTGTGGGTCTTGGTTTCGTGGGCACTAGGCCTGCGTTACAGTGTGTGTGTGTGTGCGTGTGTGTGCGCGCGAGCGTGCATGTGCCTATGCACATGAATACGTGTGATCTATGAACTTCTTTGAGCATGTTCCTGCAAGCACACATCTGCGTATGTGCGTTCATATATGTGTATGTATGTATGTGTGTATGTGGGCGTACACGCATGTGGGTGTATGTGTGTGTGGGTGGGGGGGGGGGGGGGGGGGGAAGGGGGCGTGCGTGCACAAGTACTCATCTGTGCTTGCATGTGTACATACATGTATGCATGTATATGTACATATATGTGTACATGTATATGTGGCCGAGTATATGGTCGTAGATGCATGTGTGTGTTTGTATGTGTACACAGGCGCTTTTCTTTGTGCGCGCACGCGCATATGCGCATGATTCTCCTCCTCACATCTCATGCACAGGCACCAGGGTGGGTGGCTGTTGCTCCTTGATGCCCCACCCTGGTACAAACAGGGCAGCTGTCAAACACCCGATACCTCAGCTGCTAGAGTTGCTCTTGGGGCACTTCCCTGTATCCCAACAGAGGGTCGACAGGTATTCGGGTGCAATGAAGGCCCGCAGGGGACAATCGATTACAGGTCTGGGATCGGCAACTGAAGGGAGGCGCTGTCTTACTGTGGCTAGGGAAGGTTGAGGTGGAAGTGCTGCAGGCTGTAGGGCCCACCTCTGGCCGCAGACCTCTCACACTGCCATGGGCACTCTGGCGTGGTGTCTCCTTATTAAGACATCACCGGGAAAAGGGGGGGGGGGGGGGGGGGGTGCTCTCTCTAGACACACAGTTACCAAACATTACTGTTGAACCCTGCGGTCAACCCAGGAACTGATCAGGCAGGACAACAAAACAGAGAACCTTCACAGGGTCACAGGCCAGTCACACAGACTTGCAGGCCCAAAACTACTTGCTGGACAAGGTCAGCCCATACTGACAAAAACATCAGTCCACTAGCTCAACACTGGACTGCTGCCATCACACTGTGACCATTGCACAACTTCACCTACTCCCCCGGCAGAGACTAACACTATAAACGGACTCTACACCAGCCTACGACTGGGTTAAACGATAATCTTCCCAAACAAGCCTCCCAAGGCTATCATATACTTAACCCATGGCCACAACACAATTGACTGCAAAATAACTCACTTCCAACCAACGTGCCCTGTGCACGTGTAAAGTGATCACGGCTCAAACCACACACACACACACACACACACACACACACAGAGAGAGAGAGAGAGAGAGAGAGAGAGAGAGAGAGCGAGCGAGCCATCCAGTGACCTGACCACAGTTCTCCCCTTGACCCCTCTTTCTTCAAACAGGCACGCCATACCAATCCTCAACCTGTCAGCTTTTCATCAGTTCTATGTCAGGCTGTCTGTTTGTCTGTTGTGAGTCATCATGCCCACAGCGCACATCATAAAATACTCAAATGAATGGACTCCACAGTGTGAGAGTTGTACCGAGGACACTCAAACAAAACATGTTTTTCATCCTCTAGTTCATCTGTAAAGAAGGGACAGTCATTCATCCCCGCAAACATATCCCGCATGAAACGATTTCTGTGAAAGTTTATGTCACTCACCTCGTCAAAGATTCTCTGAAGCACTTTATCTTAACTTCAGACAAAAAATCTTCTGCTACAAGCATAGTTTTGAATGAGGTATACAAGGTGAAACGTCCACTGTCTCTCATGTCTGCAAGCATTCTTGTTTTACTATGGCTGTAATTTGAAAAGAGATAGAAAATGAAATCATTTTCTTTCTTTGGTTCAGCCAAACAAAATAGAAAACCAATGTCTGTAAAAGTATCCTCATTTTTGTGACCCAGTTCATGTTCCCTTCGTTATTCAGCTTATTTAGTACGACATACGCTTGCTTCGGTAAGCAATACGTATGCATCTTTATGATACGTAGCCATATTTCACAGCTCTAATACAACAATTCACTTGAACTGGCTACCGTCCTCGTTCTGCAATAGACTGTGAGTGATGGAGTGCGCTCAGGCACATTCAAGAACTTATTGCAGGCATACAAGTGGACCTTTTCTACCTGATTACTGTCCTCCAACAGTCCCAATATTTCAGAAGCGAATAAAAGAGTCAGTAACCTCTTTGTCGAACAGTTTGAAAAAACGTTTCTTCCATCGTACTATCAATTCGCCTCAGAGATCGGATAATGTCAGTAGTTGCTCATTTACCTTCGATCGCTAAGCGTTTTCCTGCTTGATATGCACTCATGTTTGTTTTGAAAGCAACACTTTGATGTACATAGCTGTCCAATACACCATATGTCTCCCAAGGAACCCTCCATTCCTCAAAACCATCACTTTACTTTTGTCACAATTTATTTCAAGTTTAAGATAAGAACAGGCCTTAACTAAACAGTTAAGCCGGCTCTGTGAGCCAAACGGTAACAGTAGTGCAAGTTCATCTGCAAACATCAAAATGAATAGTTCAACAAGACCGGGAGAATGTTGTACACCATGCTTTCATTCTACCGACAATCGCTCTGATAACTGATTGATGACTACGGAGAAAAATGTTGTACTTGCAACGCATCCCTGTCTCACACCTTGCGGGCAATCGAAACAGTCCGTAAAGTCGTCCTGCACACGTACGCGTGCTTTTAAGGACTCGCACATTACCATTGCTGCTTTAGCAAATGTACGAGATGTGCAAGCTTTAAACAGGGGTCTCAATAAGACTACATGTTGAGTCACACGCCTTTCTTATATCGACAAAACATACATATAGTTTTCCAGGTTTGCTCAAATATACCGGAACTGCGGAGCATAAGGTAAAAGTATGATCCGTGTAGACTGTCCTCTTCTGAATCCCGCCTGTGCCTGTGACGTGTTATTGTCTTCCAACCCAGAAATACAATCGAGTGGTCAAAATAGCTGTATAACATTTTCCGATCAAGCTCAGGAGTGACATTCCCTATGTGGACTGATTTTCACGGTCACTTTTCTTAAAAATGGGTACAGTTATGGCTTTTCGCCACATGTCTGGAAAAAGTCCCTGACAAGAAAACAAACATCCCCCCAAAACAACAACAACAACAACAAACGAAAAAAACAAACAAACCTGAATTGAATAGTTTAATGAGAAAACAACAACAACAACAACAACAACAACAACAACAACAGACTAGCTCTTCTGCTGACTTCAGCATTTCTGCTAGATCTTTTTTTGTCTGAGCCACACGCTTTGCCAAGTTGTAACTGTCTTAATGCTTATCCAACCTTGTTTTTAGTGATGGCATGATCGAGTATGTGGATTTCTGGTAGCGTAGTAAAATCAGAACGTTGAACAATAAATTCATTTGAACCGCACTGGTTTGATTTGAAAACTTCACTGAAATTATCAAACCATTTGTCTTCTGAAATTGTGTCACTACTACAGATTTCCTTGGACTACACGAACTGACTTCCTTCCAGAACAGCTTTGGATTACATATGGATTTCGTGATGGCATCTGCTTTTGCTTTTTTGAATGCTTTTATCTTTTCTTTGATTAAAGATTGGTAAAAATGTTTGCTCTCAAAATAATCCTGCCAGTTTGCCTCCGATCTGTTGCGTCTGGTGTCTGCAGTATTGTGTTTTACATTTTTATCTTTCTTAGCTTTGATGACAATCCTTTTCAAACCATTCCGCCTCTTTCCTCTGGTTGTTGTTTTATTCATGCAATCTACCACTGACTGTAGGTGCTCCACGAACAAGCCAACAGCGTCGTTGACATCAATGTCAATGTCAACTAACGCGCGTGACAATCTTTCCTGGGATTTCAGTGACCAGAGAGAATCTGAAAATACGTGTACTTTGTTGTTGCCCCGAACCAGTTTTTTTTTTTTCTCCAGTTTGTCACTAAAAACAAAAGACACCCTAATACTGCTGCTATACAAATAATAGGACGAAAATCTGCCCTTACAAACGAAACATGTAATCAAAACAAACAAACAAACAAACAAACAAACAACACATTAACAAATGAAACACAATGATAGTGTATTCCCCCAAGAAACAAACAAACAAAACCCCCAACTTATTACTCTTATAAAAAACAAACAAAAAACAAACAAACAAACAAACAAAAAACCGCCCACTTGCCTCATTACACATGATTATTACTATCATCGTTAACCCTGTGTTTAGTGCACACACTATCATCATTAACCCTGTGTTCAGTGCACACTATCATCGTTAACCCTGTGTTCAGTGCACACTATCACCATTAACCCTGTGTTCAGTGCACACTATCACCATTAACCCTGTGTTCAGTGCACACTATCATTATTAACCCTGTGTTCAGTGCACACTATCATTATTAACCCTGTGTTCACTGCACACTATCATTATTAACCCTGTGGTCAGTGCACACTATCATTATTAACCCTGTGTTCAGTGCACACTATCATTATTAACCCTGTGTTCAGTGCACACTATCATTATTAACCCTGTGTTCAGTGCACACTATCATCATTACCCTGTGTTCAGTGCACACTATCATTATTAATCCTGTGTTCAGTGCACACTATCATCATTACCCTGTGGTCAGTGCACACTATCATCATTAACTCTGTGTTCAGTGCACACTATCATCATTAACCCTGTGTTCAGTGCACACTATCATCATTAACCCTGTGGTCAGTGCACGCTATCATCATTAAACCTGTGTTTAGTGCACACTATCATCATTAAACCTGTGTTCAGTGCACACTATCATTATTAACCCTGTGTTCAGTGCACACTATCATCATAACCCTGTGGTCAGTGTACACTATCATTATTAACCCTGTGTTCAGTGCACACTATCATTATTAACCCTGTGTTCAGTGCACAGTTCCCCACATCTCTTGAACCAGCCTTCTCTAGTGCCTATAATCTCGCATTTAGACTAAATCACCAAGCAATAGGACCAGTTACATCACATTTCTAAACGCTTTCAACACAATTTCTTTGAACTGATGCCACTATTTAGGTCCGGGTTTTTGTCAACAGGTTCACCTTTTGAGCAGATATGATGTGCTACTAACAAAGTGTCCCGGAGAGTCCTCAGAAGCGTTTATCAAATAATCACAGCCGTATCGTTGTACTCTGTGCTGTGTTTGATAAACTCTTTGAAACTCCCCTTGCTCATCAGAAAACAGCCCCTGAGCCCCTTCTGTGTGTGTGTGTGTGTGTGTGTGTGTGTGTGTGTGTGTGTGTGTGTGTGTGTGTGTGTGTGTGTGTGTGTGTGTGTGATGTCTTCAGTGCATTGCAAATCCACCAAAGGTTGATGAATTAGAACCATTCAAAAGCATTGCAAAAAAAAAATGTTACGTAAATGAAATGCTATAAATGAGAAAGTGCTGTTTTGCTCTCTGACAGTGCGTCTTATGATCGGTCCTCTCTCACACGTAGCGCAAAACTGATTTTCTGAAGCTCCCACGTTTCTTTTTGCTCTCAAGTGGCAAAGCATGTTGGTCTGCTGAGTCATGGAAGCTGACCCATAGAACGAGCGGTTAGCACGTAACCAAGTGCCCTGTGAACCGCTCCCTCTGGCCCAGGAAAGTGACACCGGCACCTCGTCAGTGAATTCCGATCACTTGGTGGAGAAAACCCCTGTTTGACGTCATGGGACCTCAGTGGCTAACCCTCACTTTTCCCCATCAGGACTTGCTAGTTTGAACTGTTGGAGTCAGAACTGTCGTCATGCTCAAGACCTCGTACTTCAGATGGAAAGCCTGAATCCGGCAATATCACTACTGCCAGAGGCGTACGTTTCTGATCTCACAGTTTTGTCTCGGCCTGTCCTTCTTAAAACTCTGTTTAGAAGAAAACAACGTTTCATCTTGGCTGGCCTACGTACGCCTCTACCATCACCAGTTTTCTCATTAGATCCTTACCCATCAACATTCTCGGGTTTCCAAGTATGTTCCACAAACCTCTTTCCTGCAACAGTTCTGATCTCTCCTCCCAGTGTCTTCTGTATATTAAGGCTGATAGGCGTGACTAACACGGCCGTTGTGATGGGTGCTAACAATGATCCAAGTCATTCCATGTTTTCCCCCTTCATGTACCATAAAGCACTTACAACAAACAGCTCTTCACAGAGCAGAATATTTTCTGTCCGCCCCCCTCCCCCCCACCTTTTTTTTTTTTTTTTTTTTTTTACAAGAAAAGCCTGATATTTGTATCCCTTGTTGACAAGTCTTTCAACCTGTCAGTCTCTCACTGTAGTTCTGTTAATTGGTCTTGCAGACCGTTCAGTGTAACAACCTGCTTGTGTGCGTTATATTTTTCTTCATGTGGCTTCGCATAAAGTTGGTGTAATTTGCTATTTTTCTCTCTTTCACCGTCCATTTATTGTTTTCTCGTTTTAACCTGTCTCTGCACTTAGATAATGGCTTGTCGTTATCTTCATATTTATTCACACTAATAATACATACTGGTTATTGTTTCGTTATCTGCTTTAACTCCTTTTCTCTCTATCTCCTTTCGGGATTTCGTGCCTTCTCTCTGCCGTTTCATTTCTTCACTCTGCTGTTTAAACCCTTCACTCTGCTGTTTAAACCCTTCACTCTGCTGTTAAACCCTTCACTCTGCTGTTTAAACCCTTCACTCTGCTGTATCATTTCTTCCTCTGCTGTTTCATTCCTTCACTCTGCTGTTTAAACTCTTCACTCTGCTGTTTAAACCCTTCACTCTGCTGTTTTAAACTCTTCACTCTGCTGTTTTAAACTCTTCACTGTGTACAACATAGTGACGCAGCAACATAGATGGTATGTATGGTACCGAATAGTAGCACAATTATGATACTTGTAATACCCATAGTGACACAGCTACGTTGATTGTACATTTAACACAACAGAGTGACATGGCAATGCTATTGATATGCATGGCAAAATGTAAAGACACGGCAATATTGATGGCACATATGGAGCAACATAAAGACACAGCAACATCGATTGTAGACTACAATAGAGTGACAGGGCGATATTGATAGAAAAGTTGGTACAACATAGTGACGGCAACATTCATGGTACATATTACACAATAGAGTGACACAAGGACATCGATTGCACATAAAACACAACATAGTGATACACCAACATTGATGGTACATGTAGCCCAACATAGTAACGTGCCATAATTGGTGGTGAAGAACGTAAAACATAGTAACAAAAAACATTAATGGTGTGTATAACACAAGAAAGTGGTATAGCAGCATTGACGTGCACATTGTACAACAAAATGACGCAGCATCATTACTTCTTATTCTACAACAAAATGACACACAGCAACAACGGTTCTTATGGTACAACAAAATGACACAGCAACTTTGGTTCTTATTGTAAAACCAAATGATACGGCAACATTGGTTCCTATTGTAGAACCAAATGATACAGCAACATTGGTTCTCATTCTACAACAACATGACACAGCAACAACGGTTCTTATTGTACAGCAAAATGACACAGCAACAGTAGTTCTTATTGCACACCAAAATGGCACAGCAACATTGGGTCTCGTTGTACAACAATGTCATGTGACGTAGCCTCACATGGAAACACGTGATGTTCCATTATAGACTTGTTTGATATGAATCATTTCCCTAGGTGACAGAAAAAGGAAAGGGTTAAAGGAAATACATTCACGTGGCCTTACCAGTGTGGAGGGTGTCCCTAATAGCTGTGAGAATCACTCAGTGAAACGGACGAAGGTTGACCATTGGGTGAATCACTCAGTGAAATGGGTGAAGATTGACCATTGGGCAAAAGTTAACCAGGGGCTGGTAATGTGTTTAGTGATCACTGAATACGTACTCAGGAGGAGTGAATGAAGAAAGAATAAGGTATAGCCAAGAGACGTTGACCAGACAGGCGGCTTTGAACGGAAGGGGAACGCGCCTGTGACCGGCAATTACCAGGTGAAGTATAGACAGATGGGGAAAAGAAAACAAAGGATAAAGTATAGAAAAGAAAAAAAAGAGAAAGAATTTATAATTAAATCCTGAAATAGATTACTTCCACGAACTTCATTCGTGTTTCAGCCCCCCCCCCCCCCCCCCACCCCCACGCCTGCTGTGGCAGCACTAGATGTCTTAAAGTAAAGGAAACCAGAGAGAGTTCCTGGGTAGCTGAAGCAGCACCCGCTTATCTCCAGTGGCTGGAGAATGCAGACGAGAAGTGGGCAGCGACTGCGGCAGTCGTGGAAGAAGTTCATGAGTTGAACGAACGTCGTGCTGGTCTATCATGATTACTTATTGTTCCCTGGGGTTGTGTCTTGCACAGTTTTTTTTTTCTGAATTGTAAGCCATCTCGTTGTTTTTGGAAGCTGGTGAATTGTCTCCCCACTGGGAAGAAGAGGATCACCGATAAAAAAAAATTGATGATAACTAAATGATATGTGGAATATTTGTCCCTCCTCTAGGAAGGAGTGACTGAATGAAGAAACTGTAAAAGAATATCGTGTATTGATCAAGCATTATTTTGGATTGTGTTCTGATCATTGTTCAGTAATTGTCCCCCACTAAGGAGGGGGAGAAGAAAAGGAAAGTGTAGTTGCGCCTTCCGGTTGTCTGGAGTAATTGCGTGCGCACGAGGTAAATGCTATCATGAGTGCTTGCATGCATTTATGCTAGTGTGACAAACAAAATGACACGGCAACATTGGTATTATTGTACAACAAAATGACACAGCAATGTTAGTTCTTATTGTGTACACCAAGATGACCCAGCAACATTGGCTCTCGTTGTACAACAAAATGACACAACAACATTTGCTCGTGTTGTACAACAAAATGATACAGCACCATGGACTCTAGTTGTACAACAAATGACAAAGCAACATTCGTACTTATTGTACAACAAAATGACACAGCAACATTGCCTCTTGTGTGTACTGGGAAGTCACAAGTAAAAATTGAAGGGACACTTTGTCAAGAAAGCCTTCATGTGTGCTGGGATCACTATAAATGATTTAGATAGATTTTGCACATTGACGAACTAATGCTAGACATTGTTACGTAGTCCAGACACCCCACGTCGCCTGTTCTATTGTATACAGAGTCAATGTGAAGAGACTGTTAAGGAGAAAGATGGCACTCATCGTCACGACAATCCTAGAGCACAAGTCCCTTAACTTGACACAGTCGGTCAGGTCACTAACCGTCAAACTCTGGGAGCTAAATGTCGTATATTGCTGAAAACTGGCCGATGTATGCCCCGCATAGGGAGACACGTGCTTTGTTTTCGATGACCTCTGATAGGGATGTGCCTAAACTCTGCTGACTCCTCAAAGATCATCTCACAAGCCAGGCTCATAACGTTAAAGACAAAATCGTACGAATAAACAAAGAAGAAAACCTAAATGATTAAAGCAAAACAAAACAGAACAAACAACCGACAGCCATGTTTATAAGAGTGCATACAAACTTCGAAAATAAATAGGAATATATAAGAAATAGGCCGGACCTCGGCTCACGAGAGCAACAAAAGTATATATCTGATGTTCATCTAAATTGCAGTAATATCGTAAGCCTTTTAGTTTATATAGATACACGGAAAGCTGCTGCTGGCAGCGTCATTTTTTGCAGGACAACAGTGAGACTATTCAATGCTGGTCTGATATCACTCCATAGGAATACGTTTCATTCTTAAATCATTAAGCGTTGTGCAAAATAAAGCACAATGATCTTTTATCATATTCGTCGCTCTACACATAGGGCACAACGTATTCTTTTTTTCTGATGTCTTTGTCCATATACGACTATGTTAGAGACAGCTGTGCAGTCTTTGTTAAAGGCAACCTTTTCATATTCATAGCTGTGTATAGTTCTGCTAAAGATGAAAGCATTTCATACTGTCTGTACACAGAAATTTGTCACCACCATTGATACGAATATATTGCCATCTACAGTCTAGCACGCGTTGCATAAGCCATACCAAAAAAAAAAAAAAAATCTTTCAACACCCATACCACATGCTTCTAATCCCCACACAAATAAACACAGACTTTAGCTAAGCCAAACAATGAAGAGCCGTAACTACATAAGCATATCTGAATATTTGGTGGCCTATTGACTTTCTCTGCAGCGTCCAGAGAGTACATCGTTTAGTGCATTTTTGAGAGAGAGAGAGAGAGAGAGAGAGAGAGAGAGAGAGAGAGAGAGAGAGAGAGAGAGAGAGAGAGAGAGAGAGAGAGAGAGAGAGAGAGAGAGAGAGAGTTGTGCATTTGAAAGAAAAGGAAACATAATGTGAAAGAAATCTCAGTGTATGCACATAGGCGGGATGCACCTGTCTAATGTGACAATCGATGTAGATACTGATAATATTGCCTAAGAAATACCAGAGCATGAAAAGAAACTTTTTTACCAGAGTATGAAAAGAAACTTTTTAAACACACAATATCCTGGAAATATCTTAAACACACGCACGCACGCACGCACACACACATTGCTATGGTCTGAAATAACCACTCGCACATGTCGTAAATCATTGTTGATTCTTCATGCACGTGCAATACATCACTAGGCTCAGTGCATAAATGTCAAGAGAGAGTGCGTGCGAATTAATCATCTTAATTTTGAATTGTCCAGTATTATTTATCGCATTTCTTCTTATTCCGTCTAAACGTAGAGCCTACGCTGCCTGTCTGCAAGTATAAAACAGATCGGCAACTCTCACAAAACGTCAGTGTTATTCTATACTGCTCAAAACAATTGAAGGGCCCACTACCACTTTTTAGGGTACCTTGTTTGACTTTATTTTTTACAATAACACGGCACTGCACCCACCCAAACTTACTGAATTTGGTTGCATGCCTGATCAGTCAACTTGAATTTGATCAGAAATCAACTCAGTCTGTGTCATGCACATTACAGCAGTGGACTGAAATGTGCACATACTGCACGAAAAAAAAAAGGGTGCAAATCAAAGGCCTGTGCAACAGAGCACATCTGAACTGCAGGAATACTGCAATGCACGTGCAACCCATGTCTTATCTGAACACAGGTCAGCCAGTTTTGAGAGACTGGTGGGCATTTATGCCTGTGTTTACGGCACTTTTGCAACCATGCCTTGGAGACAACGACTGAGTCCGGATGACCAAGGGCGGGCAATTGCGTGGCTTCAGGAGGGCGTGGGGGTGCGAGAGGTTGGTCGTCGACTGTCAATCGCCCATTCAGTCATTCAGACTTTGAGAGACCGCTTCAACCAGACAGGAAGTGTTGCTGAGCGAAGACGTCCAGGGCGCCCAAGGTCCACCTCCAGGCAGCAGGACAGGTTTGTTGTCCTGTCGGCTCTGAGGCAGAGAACGGCCATTTCCGACACACTCAGGGGGCAGCTGCAAGCAGCCGGTAATGCACCATCAGTGACCAGACCATTCAGAACTGGTTGAGAGAGGCACACCTGCGCTCAAGACGACCAGCCATCCGTCCTGTCCTGACACCAGCTCACCGTGCTGCTCGTTTGGCTTGGGCCCAGCGTCACTTAGCATGGACCAGAGATCAGTGGGCAAGAGTATTGTTTACTGACGAGTCCTGCTTTGCTTTATCATTTCATGACGGCAGGAACCGTGTCTGGCGGCGGCAAGGTTAACGCTATTACGATGGTCTCGTGAGCGAGCGTGATTGCTATGGTAGTGGATCCATAATGTGTGTGGGGAGGGATGGCACGGAACTACAGAACCCCCCTGCACATGGTGCAAGGCAACCTCAATGGTGTGGGCTACAGGGATGGCATCCTGCAGCTCCTTGTGCTGCCAGCACTGCAAGCTATTGGACCAGGCGCGTACTTCAAGACGACAACGCCAGACCTCACAGGGCTCGAGTCGTCAGCAACTTTCTTCAGCAGCAACACGTGATCCACATGGACTGGCCAGCCTGCTCACCGGACCTCAATCCAATCGAGCACCTATGGGACGTGCTGGGCCGGCGACTTCGAAGCAATCACCCCCCGCCAGTTGACCTCAACCAGCTGTTTCAGTTCCTTGAGCAGGAGTGGGCAGGCAATACCCCAGATGACTCTGAGGACTCTGACTTAATCCATGAGGCAAAGGTGCATCGCGTGCATCCACGCAAATGGCGGACATACACGTTACCGACTGTGTTTTTGTGTATCTCTGGCGTTCTGACTTTTGAAAAGATGGGTAGTGGACTTGAAAGTGACAAAACATGCTGTTCAAATCAATTTTGTCATTGATCTGTGTCATCGATGTTTTGATTAATGGCTGAAGTAAAGTTTGAAAGCATTGTTTTGGGTTGTTTCCGTTCTGTTGTGAAATAGAGAGAGAATTTCCAAGTGGCCTTTCAATTGTTTTGAGCAGTATACTTTCGATTGTGTATCACACCATACTGTAAATTCTCCAGGAAAGAAAGAACGTCTCTATGAACTCGATGATGCATTCTGTGAATGTGGTATGTTAAAAGAGGCCGAAACATTTCGAGTTCGGATTCAGCGCATGTATAAGTCTGGAAAACTGCAACTACTGCTGCCAGAATTGTTTGCTGCTGCTGCTGCTTCTGCTTCTGCTTCTGCTGCCGCTGCTGCTGCTGCTACTACTACTACTAGTACTACTACTACTACTATTACTACTGCTAATACTGCTGCTGCTGCTGCTGTTGCTGCTACTGCCTCTACTTTTACTACTACTACTGGTACTACTACTGGTACTACTACTACCACTACTACTACTACTACTACTGCTGACACTACTGCTGCTGCTGCTGTTGCTGCTGCTGCTGCTGCTGCTATTACTACTACTACTACTTCTACTGCTGCTGCTACTACTACTACTACTACCGCTGGTGTTGCTGCAACAACAACAACAACAACTACTACTACTACTGCTTATACCACTGCTGTTGCTGCTGCTACAGCCTCTACTGCTACTACTACTACTACTACTACTACTACTACTACTACTACTACTACCGCTACCGCTGGTGTTGCTGCGACAACAACAACAACAACTACTTCTACTACTACTACTACTACTACTAATACCGCAGCTGCTGCTGCTACTGTCTCTACTACTACTACTACTACTATTACTTCTGCTACTATACTACTGCTAATACTACTGCTGCTGCCGTTGCTACTACTACTACTACTACTACTACTACTACTACTGTCGTTGCTGTTGCTCTGACTACTGCTGGTGTTATTCATTCGACAATAATCTCTATGGAACTATCAGCGCCTTAGAATAATGATAATGTACACTGATAACGAAACGAAAAAAAAAAATGAACATGTGCTTTCTCTCTCTCTCTCTCTCTCTCTCTCTCTCTCTCTCTCTCTCTCTCTCTCTCTCTCTCTCTCTCGGGGGCTTAGTCCTACTGGAATAAATTTTCCTTATCATTGACACACACACACACACACACACACACACACACACACACACACACACACACACACATACATACACACAAACACACATCCACACACATCAAAATCCACTCTACCTTTTGAAATTGTCATATTGAACAAGAAAAAAATACTCATCAAAATTTTAACAGCGCGTGGTAGGATTCCAATCTTTTGAAGACTGCTTATGTGCTGCTGCTGCTGCTTCTGCTGCTGCTGCTACTACTACTAATACTACTATTACTGCTACTGCTGCTACTGCTGCTGCTGCTGCTGCTGCTGCTACTACTACAACTACTACTACTACTACTTACTACTACTACTACTACCGCTGTCGCTGCTGTTGCTGCGACTACTGCTGGTGTTATTTCTTCGAAGAATAATCTCTATGGAACTATCAGCGCCTTAGAATAATGATGTGTAAATCGATAACGAAACGAAGAAAAAAATGTACATGTGCTCTCTCTCTCTCTCTCTCTCTCCCTCTCTCTCTCTCCCCCCCCCCTCTCTCTCTCCCTCTCTCTCCTCTCTGGAGCTTAGCTCTGGCGCTACTGGAATAAAATTTCATTGTCATTGTCACCCCCCCCCCCCCCCACACACACACATGATTTCCCCCCCCCCCCCCCCACACACACACATGATCCCACACACAACAACGACCACGACAGCATGCACACGCGCACGCTCGCGCACACACACACACACACACACACACACACATACACACGCACACACACACACACACACACACACACACACACACACACACACACACACATGCGCGCACGCACACACACATACATACACACGCACACACACATGCGCGCTCTAATAACTGACTGACGCCGCAGATGTCTGCAGCTTTCGTGCTTAGTTGATGCAGGAATAAATGACACAATTAGATGTAGAGTACAGCCTGTCACTGTGTCAGACTGGATTGGAATGCCATAGCGTCATTATAGTCATCCTACCTAAATAGTCCTATCCTCGGTTAGATGCCAAGCTCAAGTGCTTTACAATGCGCGCTATTTTGACACAGCGGGCCTGCATACAACAGTGTGACCGACTACTGCTAGTGTCAATCATTTGTTTAGCGTGTCATTCATTTGGAATTCAGTCTTCGCGCTTACGCCTTGAGTTTGTATACTAACGACTGTACTGGCCTTCTCTTCTAAGAACTAGTTATGGGATTTTACATATGTGCATGATGTATTGCGTGCGTTTACACACGGATCATCGGTTTTTAAGTCTCATTTGAAGGATCTGGGGGAAGTGGGATTCGAAGCAATGTTATGTCTGAAGAAAAAGAATGGAAACATTCCGGCGGAGATTCGAACCCGCAACCCCAGGATCATCAGGATTATGAGTCTGGCACTTTACTCTCTAAGGTTCTCCTTTTCGCCGCCCCCCCCCCTCCCCCCCCCGCCCCATCTTTATCATCCCCATCGATCAGCGCCAATCATGTTCTCATATTCTTTGGCCATTCATGCCCTGCTCTCATGGTGATGTCAGTTTTGATATTCTCTCCACGTTTATGCCTCTGGTGAGTCGTGATCATTGGGTAATTCCACGTTCATGAAAACAGAGTGGTGGCACCCACCAGAGAGGAATTCTCATTCGTGCTTATTCCTCGTCCAAGCAGAAGTCGTGAGCAGTGTGCTTAGAAGTGGGTCTCTTCTTCGATACACTGGACCAGAGCAAGCAGCTGTGAACACCAATGGAGTCAGTCTGCGGCAGTGCAGTGTTTAATCAATGGGTTGCCTCACACAAACGTGACACCCACTGCTGCTCTCTGTGGATTGCCTGTACCGGGTCTGTAAGACTAGTCAGGGTGTGGCTGTGTATGGGGGAGCAGGAACGAGCAGCATGAGGATAATACCACTGAACTGGCTGAGAAAGAGAGAGAGAGAGAGAGAGAGAGAGAGAGAGAGAGAGAGAGAGAGAGAGAGAGAGATAGAGAGAGAGACGGGGAGGGGACAGTTTTCACTGAAAGATCCCCCTGTATCCTTACGGAGACAAGCTAGATTCTGGTGGAAAACGTCCACTGGAATCACAAGCACAGGGACCAATAGACAATATAACACTCGTTTTTCTGGTTGTGTTAAGCCACATTTTTTTTTTTACATGTTTTCGATTAACTCACCTGAATATATGCAGGATATATTTCCATCCTCTCGATTTGTTGTAGAGTTTAGCATGTGTTTTTTCTGGTTAAGAAGTAACATTTAACTTTAATTCATCTTTCCCTTAAACCGTTTTTTCTTTCCGTTGTACGTCTGTGCTTTGTTGAGGGTCATTGCGGATGCACCACATCTTTGTGTCTTGATAAACTGAACATCTTTTGCATATTTACTTGGATGGACTTTTTTGTATTTGAGTGATACAACGTTGTAAACCTTGCACTACGCACTGAATGACCTCAGTTGTAGCATACAACTGTCAAACATACAATCTTCAGTCTACCAATGTGTGTGTTATTTGTCATATCTTTGAGATGGCCTTTAATGACAGTACTGACGTGGAAAAAAACCTATTTAATGCACACACACACACACACACACACACACACACACACACACACACACACACACACACACACACACACACACAGAGCATGCTGGTATACCTTCGTCAAGAAAACACCGACGTCGTGAATGCTATCAAACGTATAAGTCGTTTACCAAATGTCACAGAGAGTGAACAAACCAAACATCGTTTGAACACTGTTACAACTCCCAGGACCCATATCATTGATTTAACACAACAGACCACTGCAGACCGACTCAACAGCAGTGATTCTTGGCCACAGAACGCCTCCATGAGAGTTTCTGGCTTGTCTTCTTGTCTGGAAAACACTGAAGTGAAAGAATTCACTGTTGAAGATTCAAAGGGTCATTTGCTTGCTCAAAGTCTGTTCGGTGATCACAGTCTGTTTGAGGACATCAGATGGGAGTGTCAGTTTATACTCCACGTACATTCTTATCAAGTTGTGCGTTTTCGAATAAACGAATGTACAAGAACGAGTGAAGTTGTGCTCAACTTTACAGATTATTTCAGCGCCATCAAAGAAAATACAGTTTCAATAAAGTGCCTACATGGTTTTTATTTACCAGTCCAATATAGTATGACAGATACAGTCATGGTCAAAGTATACGAAAAGCGTTTGTCACTATATCAACTTCAAAGTGATGGATATAAGAGAAACACGTCAGTGTCTTTGTCGTTTTCCGCTGTTAAGCGGTCTGAAAGGCAGCATGTTGATCTGCAACGCATTTATCTGTCATCATCTGCTGGTGAGTGCAACTTAAATAAAACTGATTTTCAGAACTCCATTGGCGGTAAGATCTAGTACACAGAGTACATTTTACTCTGATTGCCAGTGGTCTTGTTTGCAGAAAGAATCTCCACCCCCCCCCTCTCTGTCTCTCTCTGTCTCTGTCTGTCTGTCTGTCTGTCTGTCTGTCTCTCTCTCTCTCTTTCAAAGGCAAACAACTATGTGGCCCCCCTCAACCCTTCCCTGCCATTCTCTCTATCCTGCACCCTCTCTCGCTCTGTCTCTGTTTCTGTCTATCTGTCTGTCTGTCTGTCTCTCCTCTTTCTCTCGGGTCACGTGGTTTGATACGAAGCAACAGGGCGCCAGTTATTTTAGCTGCAGCAATTGTTTTCTATTTTCCTGTGACAATGCCAGTTACTGGACTTTCAGCGACTGCCGAGACAGCTTTAAAGGCCCTGCTGACTGAAAACTGTTTCAGGCTGCAACATTACTGGAGAAGGCAGCAGCAACACAGTGGTCGCTCTGCGTCTGAAGCCGGTCAGCCCATTATCAACAACAATGGTGGATTCTGTCCTGAACCTGAGAACGCGAGTTCAGTACAGAAAGAAACACCCCCCCCCCCCCACACACACACACACCACCACCACCACCAGCCATGTGCGACGAGATCAAGAGACAGCAAAGCAGCAGAACAGACGTCCAGAGCAGGTTGGTGCTGGTCTCGGTACCACTAGTGATGCGAATGAACTGGAGTCCTTAACACCGAATCAGAAGAACACAGTATACAACACAGCACAGAAGAACACATTAAGCTGACTCAAGATGATGGTGACACGTCACATATTCAGGATACTCTTCTGTCTTTGCATTCCGATCTGTTAGAGTGTAGCATCAGGGACTCAGAAAGCCAGCTGTCAGACATTGACACAAGTCTGGAACAAGCTATAGACAACATTGTCTCCGGTTTTGACACGGGAGTGGTTAAGGGTCACTATTCTAATGGATTAACAGGTGGTGCAGAGACGGTTGCGAGATTGACACAGAAACAATACACTTCGGAAGATTATGTTTCATCAGACTGATGATGTGGGGGTGTGCTGCCATGTGAGTCAGATGATGCCGTTCTGGAATATCCCTGCAATCCGTGCTCGGAGGACGATTGTTTATCTAGTTTGTGAAGCAGCAGGAAGGAAGACATTTGTCAACAGAGGAATGTGTTAAACTGGCCGGCCTTCAGAAAGGAAGACGCATCGGCAAAACGAAGCATGCAGAGACCCAAGCACGTGCTCTACGATGGCTGCACGCTCTCCACGGACTGATCCAGTTTTACGTGGGGTGACCACCGTCGTCTACAGAACTGACAGTGAACGCGTACCAGTGATGTTTTCTCGTTTTAGGTTTGGTCATGCAAAGTGAAATAAAAAGGCATTGCTGTGGTTTCTATGTCAATGAAATCGAAATCGAGTCGCGTTTTTTTGTCGTACATCGCGCCGACTTGCTTTAATGGGCTTTACAGATTAAAAGCATTAAACTTCGTTCGTTCTTCTTCTTTCCCCCCCTTCTTCCTCTACATCCCCATCCTGTTTTCCCTATCTTTTTCAGTGTATTTTTGTGTTCCCATGCATGCGCGCGCGCGCGCGCGCGTGTGTGTGAATCATGTACGCCATAATCCTGTATACCTATCGTTTTTTTCCTCTCCTTTTTTTCTTCTCTTGAATTTCGTGTGTGTTAATATCAACGCATAATTTAGCTAAGCAAGGACAGATTGAAAGAAATTAAAAAAAACGGTGGGGGGGGGGGGGGGGGGGGGGGGGGGGGGGAGCTGGAGTGGAAGTCAGTCAGCCGGTGAGCAGGCTTTGATCGTGTCGGACCAAGTTAGCCAACCGTAAGCGTCATACACATTGTGCTTCATTTGTGGCAGAGATAGTAATATAGTAATTAGGTGCAATGCCTTCAGAAACATTGGATTTTAGGCAGCGATGTGGACACTTTGTTTTTTGTTTTTATGGCATTTATGAAGACACGCGCCAATTAAAGTTTACCAAGACTGGGACTGACATTGAAAACCAAGACTACCGGTGTCGTGTGTGGTTTCCTTCTCTCTTATTTCTTCTCTGGGGAGTTTGCTGTTGTTTCAATGCGGCGACGTCGAACTAAATCCAGGATCCAGCCCTTCCACGAAACAAACACTACGTGGATCCCAGTCATCACGTTCCCCTCGTGCTAGTGTTGGAGACACACCACTGGCTGCTTCATCCCAGAGCCGAGATCAGAGTGCCAACGATGTCATGTCCATGCTCCATCAGCTGAGTATGAAGTCTGATGCGGTGAGGGATGACATCAGAGGCCTCAAAGACGGTTTTGATATGCTTCATGCGGAAATGAAGAGCATGAAGGAGGAATGCACCCGTCTACGAGATGAAAATGCCGCACTGAGGGAAAGTAACGTCGCCTGGAGAAGACGATCGAAGAGATGGAGAGGAAGACCAACGATTTGGAATGCAGGTCGAAGCGGAATAACGTCGTCATTCATGGACTTCAGAAAGCAGAGAAGGAGATGGCAGATGACCTGGAGGCTGCAGTCAGGGAACTCTTCACTGACAGGCTGGAGCTGGCCAAGGATGTTTATTTTGACTGCCTGCATTGCCTGAACCAGAGGCTCAACTCTCCAGTAATCGGGTGCTGTACCTTCTTGAAGGACAAGATGGACATACTCAGGGCAAGAGGGAAACTAAAAGGTACTGGTATTTTTATTGGAGAAGATTTTTTCTTTCAGGGAATAAGACGCAAACTGCTGCCCCATTTGAAGAAAGCTAGAGCAGAAAACAAAAAGGCGTCTATGGTTTTCGACATCTTGTAACAGATGGAACTAAATTTTCTGTGGACTCAGAGGGCAGCCTGAAAGATATCAAATAGGATATCGGCCGCTCTTCTTGTTTTTTTTTTTTTTCCAAATTTTTATTCTGTGAATAGTTTTTCTTCTGCATTTAATCTAGAAGGAGCAACAAAAAAAATGGACACCGGTTGCGGAACCATTTGTGAGCAGTTATGTGGCTGACTGCACGTGCCTGTATATTGAATGCTCGTGAAGTTGTTAGTGACAGAGAGGACAGTGTGAACAACCAGGGTACAGGCCGTGCAGCTGTGCAAAAATGTTCAGGATCGCATTCTGTGTCAGGTCAACTTGATTCCGATTGTAACGCACGTGCATTTTCAGTTAAGCATTTTAAAGTCTTCCAATGGAATGTCAACGGAGAGAAACCAAGACATACAGATTTTCTTTCTTATGTTCGTTCCTTTGAAATAATTTGTCTTGCTGAAACCTTTATAGAAACATTTCAATCAGATTTATTTGTTGATTACATAATTTTTTGTAGACCTGCTATTAAGTTTTCTCTAAACATGGTCGTTCTTCGGGTGGAGTTGTGTGCCTAATGAAGAGAGTGTATGACCCGTCTGTTCGTTCTGTTGACATAGATTACAATAATATTATTGTTTTTCTCATAGACAGAGCTGTATTAGGCACCATGAAGGATATGTTGTATATGTGTGTATATGTTCCGCCTGAAGGGTCACCATTTTATTCTTTTTTTTTAATGTAAACAATGGCATGAGTCTTTTGGAAGAATGCTTGGCAGATTGTTCTGTTGCATTTCATGATGTTTACTTAGTGTTGTCAGGAGATTTCAACAGTCGAACTGCCGATATGAACATGAATGATTTATGCAGTGAAAATTTTGTTAAGTCATTAAAAACAAGTAGTTCGATCAACACAAACAGGAAATCTCAAGACAAAGTGTTGAATAGCTATGGTAAACTTATGTTGAATTTATGTACTACATTTGATTTACGTATTCTGAATGGCGCATGTTATGGCGACCGCTATGGTTGCTACACATACATCTCAGATTCAGGTAGTAGTGTTAACGATTATTTTTTTAAAATATCGAGTGACATGTTTCCTATGTTTGTTTTTCTGTGAACTTAATATTCATGATATGTTTCATTCGGATCATATGCCACTTGAATTACATTTAACTTTTTCAGGAGAGCATGACAGCATGAAATCTCAAGAAGAGAAACAAACTTTAAATAGGATAGTTTGAACAATAATGCATCACCGGTGTTTATTGACCCAATGCAGTCTGAGGAATCTCGTAGAATGTTAGATTTGGCTGTAAGTTTAATTGATTATGATATTGACGAAGCTTTGTCTATATTTAACGATTGCATTAAACGAAGTGCTGAATGCATGAATAGGCAGAACAGAATTGGTGATAATGATAAAATAGATGACTGGTATGATCATGAATGTAAGGCAGCAAAGAAAAATTTAAGAAATCTTTACAGAATATCCCGTCGAACAGGATATTCTGAAGACGGAAACGCTTTTTGTATTGCACGTAGAGAGTATAAACATTGGTAAAGCGCAAAAAGAGAAGGATTTCCACAAATCGTTTTTTTAGATGATTGTTATCTTCGGTGAATAATCAAAAGCAATTTTGGGGACATGTAAATAAACTTTCATGTAAACGGAAACACGTTAGCAATGACACTGGTTTGAACACTTCAAAACGTTACTCGAAAAGGAAAGTGAACCAGACGAGGACGAATTGAATGTTGATGGTAATGATGTTTATTTAAACCAAACCATATATCAAAGGAAGAAGTTCTTTTAGTAATTAGAAAGATAAAGATTAGAAAAGCTGCTGGGCCGGATGAAATAACTGGAGAGTTGTTAAAAAAAAAAAGGTGACTGTGTTGCAGATTTCTTTGTCATATTTTTTAATGCTTTGTTTCAGAAAGGTATATTTCCTGACGCTTGGACAGAAAGTATTGTGCTTCCTCTGTACAAAAAAGGAGATGTCAACAACCCTTAACAATTACAGGGGCATTTCGTTATGCATGTAACATTAGTAGCAAAATTTATGGTACAGTTATTAATTATCGTTTACAAGAGAGGGTTGAGTAAAATAACATTACTGGAGAATATCAAGCAGGGTTCAAAAAGACCTATTCAACTACTGATCACATGTTTACTTTATTAGCTCTCATACAAAAAACAGTTCTCTTTCAACAGAAAATTATATGTTGTATTCATAGATTTTGAGAAGGCTTTTGATTCCATTAATAGGAAAATTCTTTGGTCAATTTTAGTTTAAAAATGGTATATACAATTGCATCAAAAGTATGTACAATAATGTATATATAATAATGTTAAAGTTAAGATACGGTGTAGACATAAACTAACTGATTTCATTATGTGCACCTATGGTGTTAAGCAAGGTGACGTGTGCAGTCCTGTTTTATTTTCTTTGTTTATAAATGAACTTGCCACAGAGATAATTAAAAATGGTAGGCATGGTGCAATGTTTACGATTGATTATTTTGAGCTTTTATTTTGTTATTAGCAGATGGTGTTGTACTATTATCAGAAACAATTATTGGTTTGCAAACACAGTTAAACAGTCTGCAATGTGCAGCTTTTTCTCTTGATGTGAAAGTGAATTTAAGCAAAAGCAACACAATTGTGTTTAGAAAAGGTGGCTACTTAGCAGCAAGAGAAAATTGGACATATAATAATGATGTGATGCCTGTTGTAAATGCTTACAAATACTCATGTATACTGTTTTCAACAAAACTCAGTTTCACACTGGCTTGCAATGACCTGGTTAGTAAAGCAAAGAAAGCTCTGCTCTGCATTATGAGAAAGCTGTATATTTTGAAGAACACTAGTTTACATTTATTGTTGAAGCTTTTTGATTCACAGGTTCAACCAATTGCTCTATACGGCCCAGAACTTTGGGGATTAGATGATGCAGCCCACCATTGTGAAAAAGTGCACCTCTTTGCATTAAAAAAATTTTTTGGAATTGAAATGCAAACACCCAATGACTTTGTTTATGGGGAGACCAATAGATATCCTACCTCTTTAAATTCTGTGTTAAGCTGTATTCGATACTGGTTGAAATTAACAAAAATGAATGATCGCAGATTACCTCGGAAAGCCTATATGATGTTATACGACCTAGATGCTAGAGACAAAAGAAATTGGGCTTCAAATGTCCGTTGCAAATTATATCAATTTGGATAAGGTTATGTTTCGATAAACCAAGGCGTGCAAATGATAGATCATTTCTTTGTGAATTTAAAGAGAGATTGATTGCATGCAGGTGGCAGGAATGGGACTTTCATGTCAAAATTAGTGATAGATTTGCCATGTATGTTCGGTACACGATGTCAAACGTTATCTGCAAATGAATTCAGCTAAACACTTGAAGTTGACAATGACCAAATTTAGACTGAGAATTTCAGACATAGCAGAACACCCGTATCGTTACAGTAAATATACTGGGGTGGATTTGACTTGTCCATTGTGTAAAACATGGAAAGGAGGGCGAACTTCATTTTGTTTTATGTTGTGTAAAATATCCAGTCTATGAGCGCAATATGTACCAACAAAGTTTCTAAGGATCCCTGTCAGTTTTGGTTAAGCCTGCTAATGGCATCTCAGAATGACAGCATAGTAAAAAAAATTCTCAATTTACTTATTCAAGGCATTTCAGCTTGGATCAGTCATGACTTCGTGACGGAGTAGTCCATCCAGTTTTTTTGTGTTCTGTATAATTCTCATATTGATGTTATGTTCTCCATACCCCTCTTCATAAGGGGCAATGGCCTTTATATGAAGTAAATCATCTGAGTTCTGTATTTTTGTCTACCTGTTTGTCTGCCTCTCTCTGTCTCTGTCTGTCTGTCTGTCTGTCTCTCTTTCTCTGTCTCTGCCTCTGTCTGTCTGTCTGTCTGTCTGTCTGTCTGTCTGTCTGTCTGTCTGTCTGTCTGTCTCTCTCTCTCTCTCTCTCTCTCTCTCTCTCTCTCTCTCTCTCTCTCTCTCTCAGTTATCTTTGTGTTAAAGTCACTTCTTACTACAATACTTCTTCATCACAAATAAACATTTTTTCTATAATCTATTTACTTGATTCCTTTTAGTTCATTTCTTTACCTCTTCTATTTAGTTTTATTTATGCATTTATTCATCTTTTTGTTATATTGTTATTGATTCTTATATTCCTCCCTCATTCATTCCACTGGTATTATGCTTTATTTCATTGATTATTTGGTTAATTGTTTCATAAATTTCTTTTGCTTCTTAGGTGGGATTTTTGGTGGTTTTCTTGAAAATTCAACAAACATACTCTAGCATTGCACACCAGCTTTTTCTGGGATAGCATTCTGCTTAAAACCTAAAAGGCAGAGGAGCCAAATTAGGACTTTCCAAAGTCACTGAGGAGAAACAATCCGGTTTCGAAATACCGGTATCTGACCAGGAGTTGCGATATGTTAGTGAGTTTCCTCCCCATTGGAGATTGTCTCTCCCTTGGACAGTATAAGTTTGCTGAAGGCTCAATTTGAGAAGCACGTACTATTCCCCATTCACCCACTCAAGCACATACTGTTGGGCAGAATTATCTGTCACTGCAGATATAAAAGCGTATCTCTCCATATTTTTTTCAATCTATGACACAAGAGCTAGCTTTGTTTATAATTCAATATTTCTTGAAGTCATTGCAACACCTAACTGCTGACAGTAGAACAGCTGATGTGCAGAATGTAAACAGACATACCTAACATGTTCAGTGTGAAGATGACAGAAGAATAACTGATGTGCAGAATGTATATAGACATACCTAACATGTTCAGTGTTAAGATGCCAGAAGAATAGCTGATGAACAGAATACATACAGAGATGCATAGTTTGTCCATTGTTGAGATAAAATAATGATTGTAATGTGCAAACATACGTATCATGTTCAGTGCTAAAGTATACGAAATTTGGTTGTGCAGGATATATAGATATACATTACATACCAAATGTTAAAATAACATCGGAATTGTTGTGGTGTGCAGGATACAGACAGAAATACAATACATAGTATGTTCTGCGATGGATGACAGAAAATGGTTGCTGTGCATGAGATATCCAGACATACATAACATACCCAATGTTGTTGTCAGGAGAGCAATCGTTGTGGAGGATATACAGACATACATAGCATGTGCAGTGTTAGAAGGCAGACCGATCATTGTTGTGCAGGAATATAAAGAATCTAACGACATAGATAACATATTAATTAAGCATGAAGATAACATAAAATGATTGTTGTGCAGGATTTATACAAACACCAGCAATGAATAGAACCATCCGGCGTTACCTACGCATGAGAACCTGTGTAACACTCACCAGGCCACATGGTCACGTCATCTTCTTGAGCACTCTCGTTTGGCGAGCTAAGTATGAAATAGTCATCTTTCTTGGTCGGTGTGGTTCAAGGGCAGACTGATCTTAGACAACCCCAAAGGCATTTATCGCCTTTGTTTCTGTTCCCTGATGTCTTTGGTGATGGGACAAGCAATGAACCCCATATGTCTTTATTTTTTTCCTATAGTCGGTCACATCGTTCTCAACGCTTTAAACTCCACTTCTCTTTCCACAAAGAAAAACTTGAAACCTCGTCAAGTTCCAGGACAGAACAGTTGGAATTGTTCACAGTCGGTGTGGCCTGGCATGTTTGAGCATTTTCCCTGTGACCTGATCTCACAATGTGCAGAGCATGAAGATGAGTCCCTTGTCCCTACACCTCCGACAAATGCGGGCCAGGGAAGGTACAGAGAAAACAACGTGCTGCACGTGATAATCGCATTACATTATGGTTTAGGATTAACGCAGCTTTTTGCCTGCTCTGTAGAACAATTGTTTTTCCATTGTTACATTGAGGGCAAGTGGGCGTAAGAAACATGACTAACTTCCGAAACTGAAACTAGTCTGAATTAAATATTTTTCTCAATGTTCGCTTATCTGATTTTTAGAATTGTGTTTTTTTTTGCTGCAAGAAAACGAGGTGGTAACGAATCCTAAAGCTCTTTAACTAGGAAGTAACAAGTGTTCAACTCACTTTTTGTATGCGAAGTTAATTAGCTTTCATAGGATATCTGTAAATAGAGGATTTGACATAAAAGACCATAACAATTGAGAGTACATATAATATTACTCTTGCTGTTCCAAATTCAGTACTGGGTAATTTGAGTGATTTTAACAGTTCTTCATATCTTAACAAATCTGAAATGTTAGAGATAATGCACTGAAAAAAAACAACAAACAAAAAACAAACAAAAAACGTAGAAAAACGAATCAAAAGACAAAACACGACGCGTTTCGACCTCTTAGGTCTTCTTCAGACAAGATGCACTCAGGACAACGTAAATGAACGAGCAATCATTTATCTTCATCCAATTTGGAGCAATATATGCATTGAATAAAAAAACAAGGCTGTCAGGAAGAAGATAATGTGTGTATCGAGGTGGTAATGATAATAATTATGATACTGATAAAAAAAATGATAATGGTAACGATGATAATCAAAATATTGAAAAAAAAAAAAAATAAAGACA
>JADBJO010002084.1:320000-322500 GCA_016801955.1 Conus betulinus
TATGAGTAAAGCATAGATGGAAATGTATAGAAAAGGAAGGAAAGGAGTTATTGAGATTTTACGAACTTTAGGGAAGTGAAATGTATTGAACCTACTATATTTTGGAAACGTTTTGATTCACAAGTGGAACCTATGGTAAGATATGGAGGAGAAATATGGGGTTTAGCAGGAAATGACCTTATGGAAAAGGTGCACACACTGGCGATTAAACGTTTTCTAAACATCCCTCTACACAGTTCTAATAAAATGGCATATGGAGAAACGGGTAGATACCCCTTGCAAAAACGTTCCAAAACTAAGTGTGTCAGGTATTGGCTACGTCTGGCAAAACTTCCACAAAGCAGAATTAATAAACAAGCATATTATATGTTATTAAGACAACATGAAAATGGAAGACAAAAATGGGGTTTCTGGAGTAAAAAATCTCCTTTTCGAAACTTGATTTGATTTTGTATGGAATAACCAGGGTGTTGAGAACGACAAACGTTTTTATCCTAGAATCTAAAGAGCGTTTTATATCCTACTACCAACAGATCTGGCACTCTGAATTAGAAAATAGTGAGAAATACTCTTGGTTCTTGCGTTTTAATAGTGACTTACAGCCAGGAAAGTATTCATTGGTGGTAACGCGAAAATGGCTAAGGGATTCATTAGCACGCTTTCGAGCAAGGACCCCTGGTCTATATGCTAGAGAAAGATGGTATGGTATATCTAATAATGAACCGAATTGTATCTGTCCAATTTGTAAACAAAATAATATAGAAGATGAATGTCACTTTTTCTTTCAGTGTGAGGTGTATGAAAATGTACGGGGAAAATGCGATGTCTTTAAACCAGTATTAGCAGAAGAACGTGACTTAGTCACTCTGTTACAGAGTGATAGTGAAAACAACTTGAAATCTATTGGTAAATTTATCGCAGAAGCAAATATTCTTCGAAAAAGGAAGCTTTTCAATACTTAAGTAGAATTAATGTTCTTTCTTATTAAGTCCTATTGTCCTCTCAACTGATTGACTAGGCCTGTTGGTCGCTTGCTATATGTTTACTATTTCTATTTGCTTTCTGGTTCTCTTTAATTTTAATTTTTCTTAATTTTGTTCAAGCAGTGTGTCCCCATGTCAAATAGCAGGTTTTGCTGATGACATTAAACTGTATTCATTGTCATTGTCTCTGTCTCTCTCACTGTCTCTCTGTCTGTCTGTCTGTCTCTCTCTCACTCTCTTACAATACCTGGGCGACGCCGGGTAACCAGCTAGTGTGTGTGTGTGTGTGTGTGTGTGTGTGTGTGTGTGTGTGTGTGTGTGTGTGTGTGTGTGTGTGTGTACTGCTCAAAACAATTTAACATTCGCACACAATTCAACCAACTAAACAAAATAACGTCTTCAAACAATTCAATTGAAAATTCACATATGGAACGATACAATTACATCAGAAATAAACGAATAACAGCTGCTCAAAAAACTTCATGGGCTTAATTGATGAGCACCTTCATTTCAGAAATCATAACAGTCAAATCAAATGACAATCAATGTCAATACTCAGTATGGCCGCAATTAGCACGGATACAAGCTAGACATCTCTGTCTCATCGAGTCCACAAGCCTCCTGAGAGTCAGCTGGGGGATGTTGTTCCACTCCTGCTGCAAGAAGTCGAAGAACTGGCCCAGGTTCACTGCTGGAGGGTGGTTCTCGTGAAGCAGGCGCCTCAGGACGTCCCAGGCGTGCTCAATCGGGTAAGGTTGGGCGAGGACGCTGGCCAGTCGAGGCGGTTGACCTGCTGCTCCTCCAAGAAGACGTTTACCACCATGGCACGGTGGGAACAGGCGTTGTCGTCCTGGAGGATGGCGTCAGGGCACAGGGCTTGCAGGGCAGGTAGGACCAGAGGCTGAAGAATGTTGTCCCTGTACCCCACACCAGTTAGGTTGCCTTCAACTCGGTGCAGGGGGGTTCTGAATTTCCTTCCTATGCCACCCCACACCATGATAGACCCCCCCCCCCCCCCCCCCCCCCCCCCCCCCCCCCAACATACCAGTCCCGTTCAATCACGTTGGCTTCTTGGTAGCATTTCTCCATCCACCTTCAGACACGTATGCGACTATCATGGAAGAGGCGAGCAAAACGTGACTCGTCAGAAAACATCACCCAGGCCCAATGCTGCCTCGTCCAGGCCACATGAGCTCGGCACAAGGTCGGTCGCGCCCTACGGTAAGCTGCTGTCAGCACAGGTTGAACAGCTAGCCATCTTTGGTCGGAGGTTAACTTCTCTCAGGCGGTTCCAAACAGTTTTGTGGGAAATACTGACGTTCGCTGCGGCACGCAGTTGTTGCCTGAGGTTGTTTGCAGTGACAGTTCTTTGTCTCAGCGCTGTCAGAACCAGCAGTCTGTCCTGCTGTCTGGTGGTGGACCTAGGCTGGCCAGACAGTCTTCAGTCAGCAGTACTACCGGTGGTGTTGAATCGGTCATGAAGTCTTTGGATGACAGCATGACGCACTTGAAGGCGA
>JADBJO010002084.1:325000-337500 GCA_016801955.1 Conus betulinus
GTACTGAGTGATATGCATGGCTAAGATCAGCTGGTGCAATGTAGCAATCTCTATGCATCATGCTAGTAGCCGACTGTGAATTTTCAATCTCCAGTTGTTCATGGGGGACAAATTCATTGAATCTTTTCAAATTCAAAACCAACCTGAATGTACCATCTGCTTTTGGAACAAGAAAAACTAGTGACGCCATTTCACCTGATTCATGACAAGATTTTTTCCATGACTCCCGTGGATAACAATTTTTCCATTTCTTTGTCTGCCTCATTCCGTAGGTTACCTTGTATTTGAAAATCTATAATTGGATCATCTTGTGATGGGTGTGTGTGTGTGTGTGTGTGTGTGTGTGTGTGTGTGTAAATCTTGAAATGGTATTTCAGATCTTTGTATCAAGGATATGATGAAAAATCAATCACTAGTCAGCTCTTTCCATTGGTAATATATTCCTTTGATCTGCCCACCTGAAAAGATCTTTCACAGTCCTGATTTTTTTTTTTTTTTTACCTTTTCTGGTTGTGACTGCATGGTGTTCTATTCTGGAATTTTTTTTTTCATGACGTGGATACCCCCCCCCCCCCCCCCCCCCCACCCCCTGTCGGTCAGCTGTGGGGTTGGCTTCTCATGCCTCTCGCTCGGCCCCAACTGAGACCCCTTCCACGTCCTCGAGCTCTCTTTCCACTCCCAGTTTTTGAGCGCATGTGGGAGCAGAATTTTTTCTTTCTGTTTGTGACTAGAATCCGCACCAATTTTGGTAGCAGAATCAATGGCTGCCAGTGGTGCCTTCGGATCATTGCCAAAAACTGAACTCTGATTTGAATTGTCATTTGATGCTAATTATATATATATATATATTTTTTTTTTTTTTTTTCTTCAATCCTGGTGCATTCAAACTACGGACAGCTCATGTGAGGTTTTTGAAAACCATCAGTGACATTTTCTAATATCTCTTTGTTGTCACCAGAAGATTTGTCAGTCAAACTGTTAGCTACCTTTGTGAGGGCATAAGTTGCTCTGACGTGCATTTTTTGGTTCATTTTGGATTCTCAAATCATTTGTCTTGCATGTTCGCTCCATCATAGCCAAGAAATCTGAATTCACTCTGGGAACATGTACACTGCACTTTTCTGGTCTTTTGTGACTTTCCGGGTTTTCCTTAACTTTTCTTATCTGGTAATTTTCCTCTTTTTATTTTTCGACAATGCCTGCCAACTTGCTATTGATTTCCGGCCTGGTATCGCTATCCAATTCATACTCCTGTTCAGTTGAAAGGAGTGCGTCAGAATCATCATCTGTTTTTTGTTTTCTTAGCCTGAAGAAGGCATTGCAAATCTTCATCATAGCTATCATTCACATCATGATGTTGCCTTTTTTTGCTTTGTTTTTCGGAGGAGTCCCCTCTTTGGTATCATGTGTCATCATCGCATAGGTCACCCTGATTTTCAGCATTTTTATTGGCATCAATCTGAGTTCTCTCCCTTCCATGTGCAAGTGTCTTGCTAAGAGATGCCCAAAACCTAAATTTTGGGCCTACATTTCTTCCCATTCATATATGCGGGTGGATACAGTCTCGTTACGAGACTTTTTGTGGCCTGTTGAACTCGAGAGAATGATTCTTTTTCACTTTCGTTCTTTTCGAGATCGTCATCATGGAGAAATGCATCTTCCTCCATGTTGTTTCACTCAAAGCCGCCACCTGGCTTTGTCCTATTTTCAGATATGCGTTTCTGCACTGAATATCTAAAAAAAAAAAAAAAAAAACCAAAAAACAAAAAAACAAAAAAAAAAAACACCCACAAAAACAAACAAACAAACAAACAAACACCAGTGTCAATGTATACAATAAATGACAAATGATGAAAAATACTACATTTCAGCTGGACTGACAACATGTGCCCTCAGATGATTACAATTATCTAAAAAGTTTTGAGCGAAATGGTAGAAAAAAAACGTCAGCATGGCGGCCGAAAGTATACACAATATGACGGATCTGGGCTTTCGAATCTCACATATCACGTAGTTTCGATAAAATACGAGAAATGGAATTTATGTTACCTGGCTTCATATTGTTCAGGTTTGTGCGTTTTTTTTTTTGTTTTTTTGTGTTTTTTGATGCAATAGTATGTTTTGTGTGTGAAATGTATGGTGTATCTGTGTGTGCAATGGAAGGAACTGTGTGTGAAATGTATAGTGTATGAGCGGGGTGAGATGGAAGGAACTGTGTGTGAAATGTACGGTGTATCTGCGATGTGTGATTAAAGGAACTGTGTGTGAAATGTATGGTGTATGTGTGTGATGTGTGATGGAAGGAACTGTGTGTGAAATGTATGGTGTATGTGTGGTGTGTGATGGAAGGAACTGTGTGTGAAATGTATGGTGTATGTGTGGTGTGTGATGGAAGGAACTGTGTATGAAATGTATGGTGTATCTGCGATGTGCAATGGAAGGAACTGTGTGTGAAATGTATGGTGTATGTGTGGTGTGAGATGGAAGGAACTGTGTGTGAAATGCATGGTGTATCTGCGATGTGTGATTAAAGGACCTGTGTGTGAAATGTATGGTGTGTGTGGTGTGTGATGGAAGGAACTGTGTGTGAAATGTATGGTGTATGTGTGGTGTGTGATGGAAGGACCTGTGTGTGAAATGTATGGTGTGTCTGAGGTGTGTGATGGAAGGAACTGTGTGTGAAATGTATGGTGTGTGTGGTGTGTGATGGAAGGAACTGTGTGTAAAATGTATGGTGTATCTGTGGTGTGATGGAAGGAACTGTGTGTGAAATGTATGGTGTAGCTGTGGTATGTGATGGAAGGAACTGTGTGTGAAATGTATGGTGTATCTGTGGTGTGTGATGGAAGGAACTGTATGTGAAATGTATGGTGATCTGTGGTGTGTGATGGAAGGAACTGTGTGTGAAATGTATGGTGTATGTGTGGTGTGTGATGGAAGGAACTGTGTGTGAAATGTATGGTGTATGTGTGTGGTGTGTGATGGAAGGAACTGTGTGTGAAATGTATGGTGTATGTGTGGTGTGTGATGGAAGGAACTGTGTGTGAAATGTATGGTGTATGTGTGGTGTGTGATGGAAGGAACTGTATGTGAAATGTGTGGTGTATCTGCTGTGTGTGATGGAAGGAACTGTATGTGAAATGTATGGTGTGTCTGTGGTGTGTGATGGAAGGAACTCTGTGTCCTTGCATATCTTGATAATACTAATTATAATAACAATGAATACTTATATAGCGCCTATTCTCAGTAAGAGGCCAAGCTCTAAGCGCTTTACAATCTACACTCGCTTACACAACGGGCTGCCTACCTGGGTAGTGCCGACTGAAGAACTGCCAGCTGGCGCTTCATTCAGTCGTTTCCCGTGTCATCCAGTCAATATCGTTCACTCAGTTTCCTTACTTCCTTAAATTCTTTCCATTTCTATCGCAGGGTGCATGCTATGTTGATGCCACAACTGTTGCAGGTACACAGACACTTTTACGTGGGAGAGTGGGGTAGTTGCTTTCTTTATGCCAACATTTTATGTGTATATTAGGGCCGATTGGGATGTATTTGGCTATTACGATTATGGGCCTGCTGGGACAGAACGTACCGAATGTATTCGTTTGGGCACTTCGTCCAAAACACTCTATGATAGTCATGTGTACGACCGGGCAGATGGCTTTGTATGTGAGCTCCCTTCCCCTTCAAATCATTACAGCATCAGCACACCCGTCACGCTTCCTGTCCCGACCAACACAACATCACGTCTTAATCTCGAAATCTGTCCCATGAAGCACTTTACCCATGAACTATTGGCCTGTGATTTTATGACTCAATGTCTGGAACTGGAGAACACTGAGACATGGCACAAAGCAACATGTACGATATTCCAGGGAATGTCACAGCCGTACTTTTATTGTGATGTATCCGGGGAGTTCGTGCCATACAGTCTGGTATGTGATTTTCAATACGATTGCAGCTATGGTGATGACGAAGATTTCTGTGTGGATATGACTTGCGAGAAAGGTACACTTCCTTGTGAAAACACACAGGTTAATGTCCTTTGGATTTGACTGCGATCTCAGCTGTATTTTGTCTCTTTCTGTCAAATATAATCTCAGCTTAAGAAAGGGTTCAGCAACATGTCAAACTAGGTACGTTTTTATCAAGTCTTTATGCTGTGCTTCTTGAGAACGCGTGCATGTACCTCATCATCATAATCTGATACCACACAAACAGAACCCCAAATCATTACCCCTGGCCTTAAATCTTATGTAGAAGTAGCACGTTCCACTCCAACATCCCCATCTCCATCGCCATCCAATGTACTTGTGAACAAAACGGGCGTGAAGGGCAAACAAATACTAATAAAAAAAAACAACAACACTGGAAGAGACAAGTCAAGAAAATCTGACGTCATAAAGGCAAATGACGCGAAAAGCAAAACGTCATCCACGGACTCCAATGCGAAAAAGAACAATGACTTTCCTTCAGTGATCGTACTGTCTGATTCTATACTGAAAGGTGTACACATGAAAAGACCAGGCCGCTCGTATGGGTTTACCTCCAAACGACAGAAAACATATGCCACACAAAAACTTAGTCTTCAACTAGTTGATTCAACGCACAACTCAGAAATACCAGACGCTATAGTAATTCACTGTGGTATCAATTATTTATAAATCGCGGGACGCACAAATAGTCAGCAAAGATTTAACAAAAGCAGTCAAACAAATCAAAGTGAAACACCCATCATCACACATTGTTGTGAGTCAAGCAACTGCACTCGTCTCTGGAACAGTCTTCCCGAATCTGTCCAGTCTATTCTTCTATCAGCGCATTGAAACGTTACTTGTCCAGAGATGATGCTTGTGTTCCATCATATTTTTATCATGGCTGCAGAAAACTACAGACCTCGCATGCTTGTCTTCGACTTGGTATGAGCAACCTTAACCACGATCTTTATCGTCGTCATCTTTTGCTAAATCCTTCATGTGCTTGTGGTTACCCTACGGAAACTGCCGAACACTTTTTACTGCATTGCCCTCGGTTTGCCGACATTAGATTTATTATAATTTCCTCCCTCCCCGCAAATTACAGAACATTAATACACTTCTTTCAGGCTGCAGTACCCTAACAATTAAAGAAAATGTACATCTGTTCTCTGCAGTTCATGACTTTTTGCTCAAGAGTGACAGGATTACGTAACTAAAATAAATAAATAAATAAATAAATATATCACGACGCTTAAAATATGCTTGTCGGTATAGCGCCTGCTATTTGCTACTGTGACAGTAACATATTCTTCCGAGATATCCTCTCTCTCTCTCTCTCTCTCTCTCTCTCTCTCTCTCTCTCTCTCTCTCTCTCTTTTCTTTATCACATTGTCCATTCGCTTCCTAATTTATGCTCATTATAATAACTGTATCTACTTCACTGACTCGTTGTTGTGACCTCCTAAGCAGGTGACACTTCAATTAAGCTTTGCTTTTGTGTTTCCTGTTCTGTATTGATTGTATTTGTCGGTGTTTGCTGAAAATAAAACCTTGTTTAAAACAAGATGCTGAATTGGATGCTAAACGTGAATTGGCTGACAAAATTATTTCTTTCGTACCACACAATAACTTCTATGACTACGGGAGAGACGGGATGCATCCAACCACCAGGGGATCATCGATCCTGGCAGCTAACCTTGGCTGGCATCTACGAGACCTCCTTTGGGAAAGCCCAAGAAGCCATCTCGCCGCCTGCCTCCCCATCCAGGGCGTCGGGGTCCTCAGATGTTGTATCGGGATGAGAGGGGACCTTGGTGGAACCGCTGTGAAATGCTCTAAATGTTCGGGAACATCTCCTCAATTCTCTACATTGACTGAAATCTAGTCATGTGGAGCCCAGTTATATACCTCCACCTCACTTGTTAACGTGACAGTTTGAATTTTATTACTGAAGACTATTTAGCTTATTATTTTGCATTTCTGTTTCATAATTCTTGTTTTAAGTCTTATGGGTATCGTGCAGGTCCTTACCTGCTAATATACGTTAGAAAGGAATTTCTCAGTCACTTCACTTATTATATACATCTTTATTATGACAACAAAAAAAAAGAGACCAACTATTAAGCTTCTCCAATGGAGTTTTTCGCTCCATAACAAAAAATGAATCATACGTGAATCAATATCTTTCAATAAATAAGTTTCATGTATTATTATTACAATCACTAAATGTCAACAGTGATCGTCTACCACATTTACCGGGGTTCAACACCCCCCCCCCCCCCCCCCCCCCCCAGTTTACGAACAATGTGCGGACCGAATCCAAACAGCTATCTATGTGCGTGAAGGCCTGGATTTTTTGTGAAATAACTCCACCAGTATCCAACAACATCCCTTCTGCTTCATGCTGTGCAGCAATGGTTACATTTACTTCTTCTGCCTCAATTTACCTTCCAAAAGGACCTGATGATACGAATACAGAATGGCTAAAAGGGGTTCCATGACCAAAGAGACAATGGGTTATTGGAGATTTTAACGCACATGCTCCATTTTGGGACCATGGCTGCTCTTATGTCACAAGTAATAGATTATTAGATAACATAGCTGATTCTAATCTATATTTGCTAAATACTGGAAATATTACTCGCATTCAGCCACCCATAACTCCTCAGCCATTGATTTAACCTTTACATCTCCGTCACTTGTAGTAAACTCAGTGTGGGAAACAGGAGATAATCCACTGGGATCAGATCATATTCCAATAATAATAATATCGTTGAATGACACATTAGAACAGGAAATCTCAGAAGATATTATTCCAAAATATATTTACAGAAATCGGATTGGTCACTTTTTCAAATCAATCTTAACAACACAGACATAGTGTTCTCAGCTAATGCAAACGTAGATGACCAATACACTGCATTTTGTAAATATATTTTAACAGCAGCTGACAAGTCGATCCTGAAAATAAAAAACACAAAGTCAAAGAAACAAAATGGAAATATATGGTGGAACACAAAATGTGAAACAGCCAATAAAAAGAAAAAAGAAGGATTCAAGATTTATTGTAAAAAGAGATCAGCAAGTAATCATAAAGAAATGAAAAAAAGGCAGATAAAGAAAGTGTAGATGTCATAGATGATGCAAAGCTGCAGCATTGGAATGATTTTGTAACTCTGAAGTTAAAAATCATAAAGATATTGGTAAAGTGTGGAAGGAACTGAAAGCTATGAAAAATGGATTAACACATCGCCACAGTACCCTATAAAACTAGATAACAACAGTCTCCCTAGTGCTGATGAGAAAGTAGAAGCCTTTTGTAAACATGTTTGCTGAGGTAAGCCGCACTGAACGTCTAACAAGTACGGACCAAATATACAGAGAGAAAGAAGAAGGCATTAAAGCACAGGATGAATCTACAGCAGACAATAGTAACAATATCAATGCTCCTATAACTATCCAAGAAGTAAAAGAAGTCATTAGATCTATACCATTAAGAAAATCATCATCTATTGGTTTAGATGCAACATCTTATCAAATGTTAAGAAATTTGCCTGAACATTTTGTAGAGTTTCTTCATAAATTATTAAGTACATGTTGGAGCGATGGTATTATGCCAAAAATATGGAAACAGTCAATCGTTGTTCCAATTCATAAGCAAGGAAAATGTACAAAGGATCCTAAGAATTATAGACCCATTGCATTAACTTCACATGTATGTAAACTTTCAGAAAGAATTGCTATGAATAGACTTGTACATTACTGCGAAAAATATAACATTATACCAATTAATCAAGCTGGTTTCCAGAAAGGTCGATCCACTACAGAAATATTAGTGAAATTATCAACAAATATAAAGAAACAGTTTTGTAGACAAAAGTGTGTTCTTGCTACATTTTTCGACATAAATGAGGCTTACGATCAAGTGTGGCATTTACAGCTATTGAACAAACTTAAAAACATTGGTTTGACAGGAAATATATACAAGTATGTCAGATGTTTTCTGAAGGATAGGGCAATAAAAGCAAGAGTAGGAAAACATATTTCACAAGTAGAACACTTTCAATGGGAATCCCTCAAGGGTCAGTATTAGCGCCACTTCTCTTCTCGTTTATTAACGCATGATCTGACAAACAATTATCAAAAAATGTTGTTCTTCTCCAATATGCAGACGATATATGCATATGGATGGATGTAACGTTAAAAAAGAAAACTTCACAACGAGATATAAAATTCGTCAAAAAGATCTATCAGGGAGAACTAAACAAGATGGTGGATTATATGAAACTAAATGGATTAAGTCTGTCAACGAAAAAAACAAATATGATTCTTTTAACAGTGGATCTAACCCAGAAAGTATGCCTGTTTTCACATTGGATGATATACTCCTCTAAGTACGTAACAGAGATTAAATTTCTCTAGAGTTTATTTTACATCTAAATTATCATGGAACTTTCATATCGAATACTTATTAACAAAAGCGAGAAAAACATTAAACTTTCTGAAAATTATTTCTAAAGAAAAGTGGGGGCAAGATCTAGCTACTTTGATAACTCTATGTAAATCTTTAATGAGATAAAAAAATAACTTATGCCCAAGAAATGTTCTTCAATGCGCCTAAATATCTATTACAAAAACTGCGAAGTATTGAATGTAAGGCATTGAAATTAGCCCTTGGACTTCCTGTGCACGCATCATCGTCACGTACATACTATGAAGCCCAGGTACCTCCTCTAGATGATCATAGAGATTTAACATGTGGTAAATTTGTCATTAAAAGTACAGCTAGAAGAACACATATCAAATCAGAAATTAAAATGAGATCAGATTTTGATTTTCCGAGAAGAGCAAAGTCTATAACTTCTCAAATAAATATAACAACTTATACATCAAAAATGCTTTCAGATTCTGGGGTTTCTTTAGAAAAGGAAGCTTTCTCTCCCAGGCCATCTTTTTGTCCTATTCCACCCTGGGAACTTAAAAAAGCCCATTTGATATTGATCATACCAACATCAAAAAGATGAAAATAGCAATATGCTAACAAGTTATACTGAGTGTCATATTGACGAGAAATACACTGACCAATTAAAAATATACACAGATGGTTCATGTATTGGTAAGCAAACAGGTTTGCATTCTTAATCCCAGACTTGAGGGTGGAGAAATAATTTTACATTGGATGTAACATATCCATATTCACAGCTGAATTAACAGCAATACTCATGGCTTTGAATTACCTTTTAAATTTCCACAAAACAATATTTCAAGCTCTGTTTTGTGTAGATTCAAAATCAGTCCTTCAGGCACTAAAAGATTTTCATTTGCATACTAGGCCTGAAATGATGATATTGAGGCAAGCTGTTTGATCCACATGCTTATTGAAGGAGGCACCCAGTTATCCTTTTGTTGGATTCCTTCACACTGTTCCTTTTATTATAATGATAAAGTAGATAGGGCAGCTACATGTGGAGCAAAACATATCTCTGGTTCTGGATATCTTAAGCTAGCCTTATCGGTACATGAGCAGTGCAATCTAGTTAAAACACATATTTCGAAAATTTTCAAAGATAGAATGATAGAACGTGACAATCAAAATCAGTTTGATACTTTTGATATTAAAACCATTCAACATAACTTTAGTTTAAATAAAATATATTTTCGTTGATGTATAGGTGGAAACGATGCTTTTAAAACAAAATATGTGAAAAACATAGTGTGTTTATGTAAAAAGCAAATAACACGCGAACATATTGTTACATGTCAAGACATGAAAAAAATAATTCCAGTGTTGAAACAAAATAGTACACAGGCCATCTTTGAGTCACCAGCGCTAAGATATGAGTTTTTTGTATGCTTAGAGCGCACTCCATTGGGGAAGTATTTATAGGTTCCTTTTTTGTTGTATGTAGGGCGGGCATAAGTGCTGGGCGGGAAGATGGAATAATGTACAAAGCTTCAAAGTGACAAGGACGGAGAAAGGTTACGGTTCTGTGCCTTGATGGTTGTTAAATTGATTAATTTTGTTATTTTTTTCCCTTTGAAACTTTTTTTGAAAACTTTAAGTGCTTTGTAATTACCATTATTATTCATATACACACTCATACAAGCACACACATGCACACACACACACACACACACACACACACACACACACACACACACACACACACACACACACACACACACACACACACACACACACACACACACACACACACACACACACACACACACACACACACACACACACACACACACACACAAACACACTCGAATATGTATACACACACGCGCACACGCACATGCAAAATAACACACATTTATATCAATTCACCAGCTTTTAACCTAAGACTTTTTTTTTGTAAGTTTAGATATCAGTCCAATTGGTCACTACAGTATCTGAATTTTTTTTCTTAATATAAAAATGATGGAGGGGGAGGGAGGGATGGGGAGGAGATAGAGAGGGAAGGAAAGGAAGCGGGTGGGTGGGGTGGGGGTGGGGGTGTTCACTGATTTTGTTGTGTTATATATATATATATATATATATATATATATATATATATATATATATATATATATATATATGTGTGTGTGTGTGTGTGTTTTTTTGTTTTGTTTTGTTTATTATTTCTAATAGTTTAGATATATACTTATTTCTTCTATCAGATATATTGAAAATAAACCGCCTAAGCACCACATGGGTACACACATTCACACATACATGCATGCATACTTGGAACTCTATAACCCTCAGTCATGCACTAGTCTTATTCTCTTACACACTCCTTTTTTTCTCTCTCCTTTTTTTTCTTTTTTTTTTATCGTCTAATATCACGATTAGTGGAAAGACGTTAAATGAATGACGCACAAACACACATAATCCGATTCTACACGGCTGCATTCAACCACAACGCAAAATTGGCCTAAACTTTTTGTTCTTTTTCTCGAAACTAGGTATACATTTGGAGTACTCACGCAAGCTCATCACTCAGTGATTATATCAACAATTTCTCGATACATTACGATATCGATAAATGACATAGACATATGGCAACTCCAGTTGTACGGACCGAGGTAGAGAGATTTCTGTCATTGGCCTATGGCAACTCCAGTTGTACTGACAGAGGTAGAGAGATTTCTGTCATTGGCCTATGGCAACTCCAGTAGTACGGACAGAGGTAGAGAGATTTCTGTCATTGGCCTATGGCAACTCCAGTTGTACGGACAGAGGTAGAGAGATTTCTGTCATTGGCCTATGGCAACTCCAGTTGTACGGACAGAGGTAGCGAGATTTCTGTCATTGGCCTATGGCAACACCAGTTGTACGGACAGAGGTAGAGAGATTTCTGTCATTGGCCTATGACAACTCCAGTTGTACGGACAGAGGTAGCGAGATTTCTGACACTGATCTATGAGAACTGCAGCTGCATGGACAGAGAACAGCTACAGCTGCTGATTACAGTTCAACAGCGTTCACTCTCTTCTCCTGCTAACCAAATGGCTAAGAACTAAAACGATAGCTTATCTTATCTGTTGGGGAATAGACCTCACAGGACTTTTGAACTAAAATGACTGACCGCGTAAAGACATTATTCTTTAACCTGACTGCAATCTTTACATCAATAGAACTTTTGTCTGAAAACTAGAAGCTTTCAAATGTATTTGAGATTTTGCAATCAACATTTACCATCATTAACAGATGCTTTTAATTTACACACAGGACTTATTCATATCATCTCCTGTCATGTTGTCTTTTATATGCTTTACATCTTTTCACTTTATTTTAAACACCAGACCTTGCCTTCTGTTCAGTGCATAGATATGAAGAAAAAATGTGATGGATTCCATGATTGCATGATGGGCTCTGACGAAAAACATTGCCGTAATCAAGGACATGTCTTTCTGTAATAAACCCTCCAGCTGTGATCAATCAACTTTAACAGACCTGGACGGTTCACCGTAACCTCTCTACAAAGTAACAACACACAGTGCCCAGACTCTCATTTTCAGTGTCACGATGATGGCTATTGTCTCCCTGTCTATGTCAGATGTAATGGCATGATCGACTGTCCAGGACATGAGGATGAAGCTGCATGTGGCAATTACAAGGCGTGCCCTGGGTTTTATCGATGTCGTGGCAGTGACAAAGTAATATGTTTGCACATAAATCATCTATGTGATGGTATGCCACAATGTCCAAAGCATGATGATGAACTGATATGCAACGTCACTTGCCCTAAGTCATGTGTTTGTTTCGGGTTTTGCCTTCTCATGCAATCACAGTTTTCTCGTTAGCTGTTTCCAGTACTTACGCTACCTTGAAATCTCAGGTAGTGAAATGAATATGAATGAAGTCTTTGATGTCACCATGTTGATCCACCTAGGCGTCCTGGCGTGTGGATGGACGAACTTGACAGACGTCCATTTACCTAATCTTCATAGTTTGGATCTGAGAGACAATCTGCTTCATTCTGTCAACTTCAGCCACTTTTTAGGGATGCCGCAACTTCGGAGACTGAATTT
>JADBJO010002084.1:342500-344355 GCA_016801955.1 Conus betulinus
GATAACTTCTGGGTTACTTGTGACTAAAATGGGTTACTTTGACTCGTTTGTAAATTCATGATTTTAAGTGCCCTGGAAGCACTGCAGTTTAAAGCAAGACACATGAAACTGTCTGTTCTGCGAATTGGCTTTATTATGTTTGTGTTTCTGTTCTGACAATTAAGGATAACGGTTTACTCTTTAAGTTTAGTGAATGAATGTGTTGAGACCTTATGTGCCTTTAAATAGATTATCGAAAAGCTCACACATCTTATATGGCCAACAGACAAACAATATTCGTTTGGGTTTATGAATAATGCGTGTCGGTTGATATAGGCCTGTGGTCCAATATTTACCACTCCCTGGTCCCTTTAACCCGAAATGATATCTAAAGTGGCCTTCCTTTTCTTTACGAATTTTATGATTTTTTACATAGAACTTTTTGAAATAAAGATAGCCATTTGATGTTGTACTATATGAAGCTCTTATGCTAAGCTTTACAAATAATTAACCTTGAGTGAAAGTAAAATTAGTTAAGGAGGTAGGGCTGCATTTCTTAGGGGTTCTAACTTACCCAATCTTCCCCTACTTTTGTTGTGCTGAATGTCCTAGGCCTACAATATTGATAAAAACGTCACATTTCACACACACACACACACACACACACACACACACACACACACACACACACACACACACACACACACACACACACATACACACACGTTCACAAACGCACACGCGCGCGCGCGCGCACACACACACACACACACACACACACACACATACACGTTTCACAAACGCGCGCGCGCGCGCGCGCATACACACACACACACACACACACACACACACACACACACACACACACACACACACACACACACACACACACACACACACACACACACACACACACACACACCCGAATGGAAAATTGACTTTCGTCAAAAACATTTTTTGATAAAACATTGCTTGCGACAATTTTTTATTCCATGGCAGGCTGCATTATTTTCTGTGATATTTTGACACTCAACCGCGTCGACGTTTTTTTCACTTTGCAGAAAAAATCGTTGATGTGAAATATTAACGCTGCGACCATATTTCACAGGAAATGTTAACTCTAGCAGAAGATTTCACGTGAAAATGTGTTTGCAAGCGACAGCATTCACTGACTACAATATTTCACAGTGTCCTGTCGCAAAAAAACTGTCGCAAAATTTTCGAACGACAGTATTTTATGGACAGCCACAATGTTCTATAGGACATTTTTCGTGAAAACCTGTCGCGCGACAAGTTTTTTAGAACATGTTGTCGCTGCAACAATATTTCACGTGAAATGCAATCGCTGCGATACAATTCCACGGCGACAGTATTATATACGACACCGGCATGAGTGAGACCTCCCTCCGGAGGGCACCACCACGTCCCGTCCAACAACAGCCCCCATGGACTCGCCGATGCCGGTGATCCGACAGAACCAAACCATGGCCACAGACGCTGAGAGGACATCAAACTGAGATCACGTGGAGAGCAGGGCATGAAGGGAATTTGAAAACTTTTTCATGTTGATCGATGAAAATGAGGATGATGAAGATGATGCTACGAATTTACATTCCGGTCTGAGACTGCATGACAGGGCTGTACTCTACGCTTCGTTTCATGTGGTCCCAGTCTTCCCAGCTGAGCCCGTAGCAAACCCAGCTCTGGGTTGGAGCTGGTCGGAACAGAAAAATCCTGTGACCATGACGACGGCTGGTTTTTAACCTTGTGCTTTCCACTTTGGTTTCAGTGATGATACTTTCTATGGCGTCCATCCTAATAATGGAAGCTGCTGGGTGCTTCACAATTGTTTTTGTTAACAAATCAGTATCTAAAA
>JADBJO010002085.1:0-20000 GCA_016801955.1 Conus betulinus
TTTGAACAAAAATTTAGTGACATATATACTGAACGCTTGTAAGTATACCCAAAAAGTCACTTTAAAAAAAAAAAAAAAAGAAAAAAATCCAAATAGGAAAACGAGGCTAACAGATGATCATGAAGGATCCTCACCACCGTACTTTAGGTCTCCCTAGCCTTGTTATCCAGATTCAAAAAAAAAAAAAAAAAAAAGCTGGCATGCTAACAAGGAAATGTGTAACAAGAAAAAAAGTGTCGAGAACTTTCTACAACAATGACAGAATGGTCCACAAAGGAAAACAAAATAAAACACAACAAAAAACAATAACATCAACAAACTACCAACACACAAACAAAAAGAGCACCATCACACACACAGTGGCAACAGTTAAAAAAAAAAAAAAAAAGGTAAAAACTTTAAAAAAAGAACAAAAAAAAGCCGCAGCCTGAAAGAAAGCCGCACAGAATTGGAGGGAAATTATGTACCACACAATTTCCAGAACAATTACGGTCATGCATGTCTCTTTCTGTAGCACCCTAAGACAGACGCTCCCATACCATCACCCCCATACCAACCCATCCTCAGCCCCCCCCCCCCCACCGCCCCCTTTCTCATCCTCCCCCCTCATTACACCACCATCCCCTCTTTTTCGAATTAAAACAAAAAACATACAAGCTGATCCATATACCCATGGCACAAACCAATAAAATCACAGCACATAATGACTGACACACAGTACCATACTACCCTACCGAACACATTAAAAGACATGACGATAGAACAGACTGAAATCATATCACTCAATCACCCCGCACTTCTGAACAGACAGGACCTGCTAATTACACAGTCATCGTCGGGTAAAGAACAGAATACTCTGCACACACTTTAATGCGAAGTCACAAGACCTAAATGTATGGTACGTTTTAACACAGAAACGGAGATGGATCAGTGACTACCTTGACCAACCCTCCCAAGTACTTCACTGCTTCACCATGTAAGTTTTCATTGGGAGTTTCAGACAATGAATCATTGACAGTTTTCCTTCGCGCTGTGAACTTGCATCCTTACACACTTTCTTTGTTGCAATGCAAGCTATGTCGTGTGTCGGGGGACTGAAAATGCAATCATCTAAGCCATGTAAGCGTTGAGACAAGGTTTCTTCAAGATTCTGTTTCAGGCACTACAACATTTATCATTCTTAACTATGCTGCAAGCACAGTTTCCAAGAAAAAAGGGAAGAAAAAAATCTTGAATTTTCTCTGCTCCCCTTCACCTCATCTAAGCCATCTAATCTTTAAAAAATTCCTGATGTGAGAATTCCATGTGAGTGCATGCATGCACACATGTATGCGACACCGCGCACACACGCACACACACACGCACACAACACACACACACACACAGCAGCGCACTGTAAAGAAAGTTGAACACCAAAGGAAACCACCACTGTGGTTCATGATTGTCAGTAAACAAACATCCCCACGTTCTGAACATATGCCTAATCATACCTAGTCACATCAACAAAGGATTTGATCTGTCCTCATTGCCACCTGACAGCACAAGGTCAAGCAGGCCTCTACTTTGAATAAGAGTAAAAAAAGCATGGACAGAGATTCTGGGAGGGGGTAGCGGAGTGGATCAAAGAAAGGTGGGAGAGAGAGAGGGATCGAAGCAGCGGACATTCATTCAATACAAGAAAGAGATGTGGAGAAGCGGTTCATGAACGATACAGGGGAGATCATCTTCATGGAAAGATGGGGAGGAGGCAGCAGAGGGAACTGGTGCAGAAGTAACAGTTGTCTACCTTGCAGCCTGGGACCAAAGACTAGTAGTCCGAACTGAAATGCTTGCGTAAGCAAAAATACTAAGCAACAGGCTACTTTAATTAAACACATTAGCTAATCATTGGTCTAGATACATCTCTGACACAATTAACATGTGCGCATGCCTGCTAGGAACAATCCCTGTTGACACATTATCTGCAATTCAGCTCTTCATGCAAGGGGGAAGGACGGGGGAAAAAAAAAGGAGAAGGGGTGATGTCCATCCTCCAATGAAGCAGCAAAGGGCTGTGACAAAATTCACCTCTCCTATCTTTACTTTTCCTTCCCATTTTCAGCCCTGTTCACTTTTTTAAAAAATATTTTAAAAAAGACAAAAAAAAAAAAAAAAAAAAGGTCTGGGGAGTGTTCTCATCAAAGGTGAAGTGTTCTATACACACGCACCAACAAAAATTATCTATTTTGGAAAATGTGTCGCTTTTGACAGTGTCTTCACTGAAAACAGGTGGTCCCTAACAGGAAAGAAAAATGTATGGGGGGTGGGGGGTCTTCACTTCCATTCCAAGCGCCGTCCTATCAATATAATACCCATTATTTTCTCATTTTCAATGCTTCTCTCCCTGATTTTTACTGGCTTCTCCCCTTTTCTCTTGGCATCTTTCCGTTCATACACTTCTTCTGAAGTTTTGTCCCTTTCTTCCTAGTTATATAATATACCCCCTTATGACCTTCCGCTTCAATACACTTTGAAGTTCAATTCCTGAGCACTTTTGTCCGACTTCCCAGTTTACAGTTCTGTCTCCCGTTTTACAATCCCATCTCCTTCCATTTTACAGTCCTGTTTATTTCGATAATACAGTCCAGTTTCCTTACATTTTACAGTCCTATGTGCAACAACATGTTCATTTCTATTTCTGTCCAGTTTTTTAAGTCCTATTCAAGCCAATACTAGATTACAGTTCCACGTTCAATCCAAGATTTTTCTTTTTTCGTTTTTCAATCACCTGATTCCATCTGGTGAACAACACAGAGTTAGATTTCCCTTCTGAACATTCTATGGTCAGAACTCTCCATTGCTGAAAAGTTGTGTCTTTTTTTGTCCTTTTTTTTTTTTTTTAAATTAATATCAATGCCATCATAAAAGAACTGTAGACCGTGCTTTGAATGCTGCAATGTTACCTTTGTATTGCTTTGTAGAGTAAATCATGTCGCAGTCACAACACTCATCTCGGCTAAAAACAGAAAAAACCATAAAAGACTGGAAAATTTAGTGCCAGCGGGGTCACGTAGGGGAGATCACCCTAGCAAAGTCAAGCAGCACCCCCTCGGAGGGGGGGGGGGTGGAGGGGGAGATGCTAATGTTTCTGAAAACAGATTTTCTGCAGTTTATAACCTTAACTGCCGTTTTCTGGTCTTAAAGCACAATTTCAAACCCACCATCTCCTCAAGTTAAAAAAAAAAAAAAGGAAGGAAAAATCCACTGCAGCAGACCCTGGAAGCAATCATGGAGAAATGAAACACACTTTGGTTTTACCTCTAGCAATTATTTCAGGCGGGAAACTTCTCATGAACGAATTATGATTTAAAACATGGATATAAAGACTTTGAATTTTACAGGCCCAAGACATAATCATAATATTTCTCCATGTGAAATTCTGGGACAGCGTGGTTGCCAAGGTACAGACCCACCATTTTTCTTCCTTTCCTGGGGTATTGTTTACCTGTCTACCACAGTGGGCATTTCTGCCAAATTCTGCCAGGACATCTCTTGTTGTCAGGGGAATGAGGGCAAGGAAAGGAAAGAGTTGGGGGAGGGTGGCCTTTGATGTGAATTTCATATTCCCTTCTCCATTCTGACAAAGACATAAAAACTTAGCATTAAAATGATCCAGTCCCTATCTCTCCTCTTTATCTGTCCCTCGAAATGACAGAGAAAAAGAACAAGAGGATTTTGCTGGTACTTCTACTTGGCAGGCATCCACAGCATACTCCTGCTGTAAGGACTGCAACATTTATTTCATATCAATCACAACAAATCCGACGACAATACAGACATCACACAGAGAACACATTCAACACAGATCAGACCTCTTTTGCTGCCAAGAACTCCAGGCAAGAACTCGAACAGGAACGTCTGAGCCACAGATCCACACACACATCAGCCAGGCAAAAACACCCACTTAAAACAGTACACACAGTACAATAAAAAAAAAAAAAAAAAAAAAAAAAAAAAACTCACAGGACCTTTGAGTTTGACATCAGTTTGCACTAAGCAAGCAAGCATGACACATTCACAAACACATCGGCCCATTCCCACAATCATCAACCAGTGACATCAGATATCCAAACACTGTCGTTATCAAGAGGCTGATGTCAAATACACGGTTTTAATATTTCAGGAAACATGGCTCTTCATTAGTTTTTTTGCTTCACCTAGCCATGTGACAGCAGCTCAGAAATGCTTGGAACTGAACCCCTCATGGATTGAAACCCATTTACGCATTCAAAGTATTATCATTAAACGATTCCTTCTTGGTATTCCTGTAGTCCACCCACTATCTATGGCTAGCTAACCTATGCAGAACGACCTTTATTTAAGAATCTACTTTTGTTGTTCGAAATGAAGACTGCTGATTCAGACATATACATACACAGGATATTGCTGTGAAAGGAATTGTGTGACTGCATACATGCCAGTCATGCCATTATGTAATACAAATCAAGTAATTTTTTCAAAAAAGCATTTCATTCCTCAGTCAAAGAAGATTTGAGTTAAATGTCTGTCTGTATTTAGTACATTTCAACAGGATGTATGGATTTTTTTTTTTTTAAAAAAAAGCCTTAACCTTCCCACATTCCTCACTTTTCAGTCAAGTGTCCTTGCACAAAGTTGACACCTGGTTCCTTTTCTGAAACATGACGGTGTAACAACATGAGTTTACGGATGACTTTAAACATCTGTTGATTTTTCTTTCCCCTGTGTGAATGCTGTGAGTGGTCTGTTAAAGCTATGCTTCTATTGCTTGACTCCTGCCTACAAAGACAGGATGTGCATTTCGTTCATTCCAACAGTGGTTGTGGCATTATTCTTGAGTTAAGTGTAGGGATTAAAAAAAATTTAGTGAATGTTGCAAATCCACTGCTCCAACAGCACCAAAAAAAAAAAAAACAATCACAGTTACTCCCATCACAGCCCCTTGACTTAAATATCATATCCAGCATTTATTTATACCCACCACATCCAGCTACCTGACCTAGTGACAGTCAAACCTCCTGCCAATGTTTTTCCATCTTCCATTAAGCTCCGACTTGTCTAGCATCCCATCTTTGATGAAGCATCCTACGAAAGCTGACGTTTAAAACCAACAGATGAATTATCTTAATTTTGGGCTTTTACACAGAGATGGTACTGCATGCGCTTAAACAAACTACAAAAATGTTCAATTGCAAGGAAGTTTCTCAGCAAATTTTCAGAAGCTAGCAGTTTAAAACTTTTTTTTCCACCAAACTGTCAAAATGGCCTACTTAAGGTCAGACCACCCAGGTGTGGACACAGAGCTGTGCACTGTGGTCTGATACCTACACAAGTGTGGTAGTGTAGATACACAGATGCTGTGCGCTGTGGTCTCATAGCTACACAAGTGTGGTGGAGTGTCAACATCAAAGTCAACATGCGAGTGACATCTCCTCTATTAATGAAACTGAAACGGTCAAAATGGCTACTGTTCACATGCCCAGTTCAAAGTACCACCCCTATACCAGTTTTATAAAGTACATTTACTGTTTCTCATACCGTGAACATCCTTCCAGTTTGAACAACTAGGTGTTATCCCACTTCCTAGGTAGTCCAAATTCATGTTCTAGATGATTTGTGGGGGGCTGGTCCTATAGTTATTCCCAAGCATGTCACATTCATTTCCCAGTGGCTGACATAAAGAGCAGTTGTTACCAACACAGCAGGACTCAACTCTCACATTCTCTTCCTCCACGTTCGGCACTTCCTGCGTTAGTGTCCACAATCACCCAAGTGTCATACACAGGCAGTGTTTTGAAAGGTGTCTCCTGTCCACGTTGGTATGATCTGCACTGACACTGAACGAGTCTATTCCTTTGAGAGAACAGCTTCAGACTTAAATAAATTTCACAAGAATAGTTTGTTCAAACAAATGCACGTTTCATGTACAATCATGACAAATATACACTTTCTACAAATAACCATACTTTCAACAAAAGTGGTTAAAAAAATGTAACCATTTTCTGTTCACATACACAGAGGGCATGGTCAAAATTGACGTATAAGCCACATAAAACAACCCATAAAAAAAATAAAAAAAAAAATCACCTTCAGTTAAAATTTGTTTGCCAGTTGATTAAAAAGTATCAAATGCCTTTCCACACACACACACACACACACACAACACACACAATTTTTCATTTGTAAACACTTACAAACCTACGTCCCTCCACACATGCCAAAACACCACAGTCACTGCCTCTATTTGTTCACCATCTAATATTCTTACAAAAACCTATTTTTGGTTCTTAAACAAAACTTCTCACTTTAAAAAAAAAGGGTTTTTCTAAAAAAAAAAAAAAAGTTTTCAAAAAAGGCAACATTACTTCCTACTTTTCAAAGCGAAAGTGAATTAATTCTTAGACCTCCAAAGCATGAGAATCACTGTCCATGGCTCAGATACACGAACAATTAACAGCTCTCTAACCACTGTGCCTAGCCCTAAGTCAGTTATTGCAAGCAAAGAGAGACAGAGGTGGAGATGGAAGCGTTGTTCGTTTTCTGTTCCTGTTCTTTTTTTTCCCTCGCCTTTTCTTTTTTCTTTTTTTTTTTTTTTAAGGAAAATGACCGGAACGTTCTCCTTTCATCAATGTCAACGTTTCAATCATATGACACAATACTCTTTTCAGCAATGTTTCACAATACAATATTCCTCTCAGCACCATCATCAGCTCGAAAAATGCTGTCATGTTCAGAGAAACACACACACATCGTGTCCTACATCAGTGGACTGATGCTCATGATGCAGTCTCATTCTCAACTCTGAATGACGTGACTCCGATTGTGTGAGCCGATTCAGCCCACATCTGCTGGCTCGAAACCATGAATGTTACAACTTATGAACCAGTTCTGACCAGCATCGTCCCTCCTGATGCTCACTTATGGCAACTTTGTTACTTTTTTTTTTCTCCATGATATTTGTTCTGCTTGTCACTGGTGTTTTGCTCCGTTCTCATGGCTCCCACATCCTCCATCAAATGCATATCACCCCACATGGCTCTTGGACAAATGGAGCGGATTGTAAGTGGATTACGTCCCCTGCCCTGAGAACAGCAGAGGGCCATACACCTCAGTGGGTTGAGCTGTCTATAGCTTCACTTCTTGATTGGTCGATTGCGAAGACTGGCAGGGTCAGCTGTGAACAGAGGGCATGGCTATCACGAAACAGCCAAGCGCAGCTTCCCTGATTGGCTGATTGCAAAGAGTGGACGGCTCCAACACTTAATGCTGGTCTGGTTTTCTCAACAGCTGTCAGGCACAGCTTCCCTGATTGGTTGATTGTTCGAAGTGGGTGTGGCACCCCAGATGTCCAGGACAGTTTTCCCCTCTGATTGGCTGGTTGTAAAGACTCAGTGGATTCAGTGGTTAATGCTGCTCTGATGTACACAACAGGTGTTGAGTACAGCATTATGATCGATCGACTGTGAAGACTGGCGAGACCCAATTCTTTGAGGTGGTCAGGACTTCAAGAACCTGACAAGTACACACTCTCTGATGGTTCAAATATAATGAGGGACAGAAGGGCCAGTGGTGAACAGGGACAATGAGAAGCTGTAATCTGAAGTCTTCCCAATTGGTCAACTGTGAAGAGAGGGAGGAGGCAACAGCAAAACCATCAGCTACTTCAGCCCCCTCTTACGTGACGGCCTTGAAGAACCAGGCCGTCAACCTCTGAGGACCATCAACTGGCTGGCGACAGAAGTGAACTGCATAACCTGATCCATCACTGCCTACGCTCCTGCAGTCAGTGATCTGCATGGAGAAGTTGAGCGCTGATGGCACACGGTGAACGAACTGGGAATTGGCCCGCCCCATGGAAGGGCGACGGCCCAACCCCTCACTCAGACCCTGGCTCATGGCCGTGCATCAAAACCATGGTGGTTGTGACCACAGGAACGAGTTCAAGGTCATGGCATTGGGGATCATGTGAGGCTGAGCGTGGTGTGATAGCGGTTGTGGTACAACGCCCCCTCTGGTGGGGATGCTGAAGAGCGTTGGGGGTCCATGGGCGGCTGGGCCTGGGGGCAGGACCCGCGACCCTTTATTGGGGTTGGTGTGGTGCGGGAACTTTATAGGCGAAATGTTTCAACCCGGAAGTCCCCAGCGCCCACTGTCACGTCTGAGAAAATGTTTCCCCAAGATGAAGTTGCTCATGTGCGGCGTTACGGCCACCGAATGGGGTGTCATCGGCCCCCGGCATGGTTTGACCCCATGGCCTGCATGCCGAAACTGTGCTGAAAGTTGATGCCGATGCTGTTTCTGTGGGCGGGCGGGAGGGGTGGACAAATGGAGTAGGGGGGGCCCAGGTGTCCCGGCGGTTCTTCGAGGCGAGTTGGAAGAGCTGGCGGGACGAGGCACAAAGAGAGTTGCCGGGGAGAAAGGGGGGGTCCTTCAGTACTGCATGTTGCGGGCGGAGGATGGTGGCGACCATGTTCTGCAAAGAGAAGAACGAGGGGAAGCTCTGGCGACGAGTCGCAGATGTTGTGGGACAGGTTGGCATAGATCTCCGAGGAATGGAAGGCTTCTTCTTGCTCTGAGAAGAGGAGGAAGAAGAGATTCTGCTTCCTCTTTGTCGAAACGTGACTGCTGGCTGTGAGAGGGGAGCCGGGGGGGTGCCCGCTACTGCATGGTATGGTTGGGCTTAGGGGTGAGGCGGGCTGTGGGGCAGAACCGCTGCGAAGGAGGACGTGGAGTGCGAGGAGTCTGTGGGGAAGGTGGCAATGAGCCGAGACTGGACTGTGGGCGTCACTAGACCCATTGACCGCTGTTGGCCAAGAACATGATAGGGCTAGTGACCTTGACCGTGCTTCTGTCTTGCTGCCCCCACTGCCTGCTGTTGTTGCTGAGAGTGGGTTTTTCCTGGAGTCGAATGCTTGCCTGTGGAGACGCCTTGTCTAGGGGTCGGGTCTGGCTGATGTCCTTAGGGGGGGGGTAGGGCAAAGTGCGGGGGTCGAAGCTGGACCACTTGGGGTTTGAGATCCGGCAACAGGCTCCCGTTACAAAGTCGTCCCATGACATGACGGAATGAAGTGTGGGAAGGGGGCGGATGGTGCAGAGGGGGGAGTGTGGCAGAATCAGCCGAGCGTGGGAAAGTGAGGCGAAGGGAAAGTAAAACTAAGGCTTGGAGGAGGGGCCCCCCAATATGTCTGGGAGCGGTTGATCGGAGGGAGAGGGTTCAAGTGGCTGCGTTGGTGGTGTGCGATTGCTGCTGATGTATGGGGATGCGAGGGCGGGTGCGAAGGACTGCTGGGAGGGAGGGATCTTCTGACCTCCCCAACCAACACACCAGCTACAGAATCGATGCGGAGTGGAACCCCCCACCCCCCATGGGGCTTTTGTCAATGGGGCGCGCTAACCGCGACTTGTCACCACGTGCCATTGCTCCGCTTTGCCACGCCCAGACGAGCAGCTACCAGCATGCCATCTGCTCGCGCTAATGAAAGGAGTTCTGGGAGGAGGTGGACGGAGGAGGGGGGGTGACGGGCGGGAAGGGGGTCCGGATGCCGCGTTTGTTACATGCCCATGTTCATTGAACCAGCATGTGCATGGTAGGACCTGAACCCTGATGGGGCGGGGCGCAGGGCGGCGCGCAGAAGCGCCTGAGAGGCGAGCAGGGGAAGTTGGAGGGGCCTGCTGGCAGGAGGCGTATTGGCCCAGTGGCCGAGCGGGTGCTGGGTGTGGTGGTGCGAGGTGGGGGATGAAGGGAAGAGGAAGCTGTTGGCGCTCGAACGTGATGCCCAAGCTCCTGGCCTGTGTTTCTGTGTCGGGCGCCGATGTCAGGTGAGGCCGTCTGCGGGAAGTTTGCAGCCTTCGAGTGGCCAGACCCTCCCATGTCTGGCCTCGACCCACCCTGGAAGGTTGGCGTTTGGATACTGACTGCTGCGCGCGGTGTGTTTGTTGTGAAGTGGTCTGTGATGCTGCGGATGTTGCTGGCTGTTGATGAGCGGGTGCTGTTTGGCTGAGGGTGTTGTTGAGTGGTTCGCGGCTGCTGCGGTGCTGACGCTGAGGGTGCTGGATGAGACATGGGATCGCTGGAAGGTTGCTGCGTTGATTGGCCGGCACAAAGGGTGTCAGCAGCGGTAGACGCTGGCTTGTGAACTGCGGGGCAGCCATTCTCTTCAGCACAGCGATCATGCCTGTGGACTGAGGTTTTTGGACACATGGGATCGGTTTTGGGGGCACCACACCGCGAAAGCAGATTGGCGTGGGGGGCATGGCATGTCCTGCGAACTAGGTTACACCCGACATGTCGAGACACAGCAGTGACGACGATGGGGAGAGGAAGGGGGTGGGGGGCGTTGGCGAGAGTGCTAACGTCATGAGGGACCCTCGCCGAGGGGTTGGAGGCTGGCGAGACCTGAAGGTGTCAGAGGGGAGGGATGAGAGGGCGTGTTACCTCCCGCATGAGGCCGAATGTGTCCATGTACCATGCACACTGGCTGTGGGATGGGACGTGGATGACCTGGGTCGTACTCAAACGAATGAAGCAGGAAGTGTGCGCGGAAGTCATCTGTGCTTGGGCTGGGCAATGGGGTGGGGCTTGCGGATGAGCGGGCAGGGAGGGGAGTGAGGGGGTGGGGCCAGAGGGGCCGGGGCAGGATGGGAGGCAGGCTGAGAGTTTCGAGTGTCTCGGGGAAGCCTGTTGAGTCTGCACTACGTTTTCCATGCCCTGAGCTGACGCTGGTTGGGACGGCTGCGCAGCCGCAGACTGCTGCTGAGGCTGTTTGGCCGTCCCTACCGAGTGCTGGGGCTTTCATGGACGAAGGCTGAGGGGGGGTGTTTGCGCGTTCTGGGACGTTCTATGAGAGCATAGATGGCTGGTGCTGCTGTGGGACTGCGTTGTTACCGCCATCTCCCTGGGGCTGAGGGTGATGGTGGAGGGTGGATGTGGGGGGCTGGGGAGGACTGGAGGATGGGCATGTCGACCATTGGGCACTCTGAGTCGTGATGTCCGAGATGTCTGGCAAGTTCTCAATATAGGCCATGGTCTTGGACACCTCCAAAGAGGACGGCCTCCTGGCTGCTCCAAGGAAGAGGGACCAGCTCCACGCTTTGCACCTTTGCCCCTCAGACGCCACGCTGGTGTGGTGAGGGTGAGGGCGGACAGCAGCAAGGGGGGGGGCTGTCCAGTGTGTCAAAATGGCCCCTGGCAGGGGCAGGATGACAGACACCGAGTCCGTGGTGCTGTATTACTGTCGTTGCTCTTGCTGCTGCTCGTCATGGTTGTCCGCTAATGTGTCCATTGCACTACTCAACACCGATGCTGTTTCCACCGGACTTGATGAATGAGCTCAGGCTGCCCGACTGAGCCGAGGACCCGTGGACACAGATGGCACTAGTTGATTTCTTCTCGCTCTTCTCACTCTTCTTGCTCTTGGAGCAGGGTTGGGAGTGTTCAACGACTCTGAGAATTTGTTGTGAGGAGCAGCCACGTCTTGCGTACCGACAGACATGACAGACGCCAGTGGCGTTGGAACCATTCACTGAAGACTTAGTTTTGTTGTTTTTGTTTTTCCTGTTTGCGAGGTTTGGGCGTTTTCAGGCTTGGTACACTGTTGGGACGGTGTGAATCGTCCTGGAAGTAACATCGTACGATAGAGGACATTCGCGAGGAAGCGGTTAGATCGTCGGTTGCAGACTGTGTTCGGGGGGGCCAGATGGAAGTCCATACCCCAGACTGAAAAGAAACAAGAAACAGGTCAGCGCTGTTGGACTTGCAGAAGTCTCCCCGTGTGACTTGAGATCAGCGCCATTGGACTTGCAATCCTCCCATGCTATTGGGACTTGGTTGACCTTCTTGGCCACCAAACCCGCACGTTCCCCTCCCTCCGCATGGCGATTTCTTCTTACTCTTCTTCGACTTCTTGGTCTTCTCTTCCCCCTTCCCCTCAACCTCCTGAGTGGACCTGTGTTGCCAGACTGCAGAGCGAGTTTGTCATCTTCCCCTGTATTGGCTCTACGTCTGCTGCTCCGCTGCAGACTTGGTACTTTGTCATCTGGGTCCACCAGATTGGGCAAACTCGTTCTCTGAGAAAAGTGATCTTTCTCCGGAATCTCGTCCATTGACAGGGTGATTTTCTCAGCACCATATCCAGGGGTCCGAGGCGCCCTCTAGACATTGGGGGCTGCGAGGCAGGCTTGAGAGAAGAAGCTGATCTGTCAGGGCGAGGGCGCTGTTCCGCTGAAAGTGACCCCCCCTGCTCCAGAGCGCAGTGTCGGTCGTGGACTGCAGCTGCAGCAGCAGGTGGCGCTGGTCTTGCTGATGATCGTGCCTTTCCCGTCTTCTTCCTCGCGGCGCCGCTGCTCGTCTTGCTGCTGGCCGCAACAGCTCCTGCTGCTTGCTTGTCGATCTCCTGCCGCCGCTTTCTCCGCGCCGCTTCCTGCTGGCGCTCACGCTCTTCCTTGCTGAGCTCCTCAAAGGTCAGCTGAAGGTCAAGGCCCTGCTCCCCCTTGTCCCCCTTTCTCCTTCTTCTTCTTGGACTTCTTGCTCTTCTTGGGGCCACCTGCCTCTCTGCTGCTCTGGGACCGTGGTCATGGCCGGCATGGCCAAGCTGCAGACATCGGCCACAGAGGCCGGGGAGATGAGGGTGGCTGAAAGGGAGGCTGGCTGGGGAGGGGGGGGGCGGGAGAGAGCTGGGGAGACGTCGCTGATGGGCGACAGCAGGGTGGGCATGGATGGGGCCACCTGCACACACACACACCATGACACTGGCACTCGATCTGCCTTGGTCTGTCCTGTGGCGGCGTCAGTCACTGCCATTCTCCACCTGTCTGTGTTGACCGGCAGTAATCATTTCTAGTCTGTGTGGCTGTCCTGAGTCGCTGCATTCTAGCCTACCCTCAGTCATTTATGTTTCTGATCCAGAGCTTCCTACAACTGGTTTACCTACACAGTCCTTAACCCAGTACTCATGCTCGAGGATCTCAAGAGTCATTTTAACCCGCTGCCTAACGCATCGACCGAGATTGGCCACAAGATTTCCTCTTTCTGAATACTGTTTCGACCAAGATTGACTGCTGAATACCAGGTCAACATTTAACTTTCACTTTCATCATCAATAGCCAGAATGCAATCGCGACAGAAGAGTCTTCTGGTAGGGCCATTTCTGGATGCATTTTGTGTTTTTGTTGCAAGAGTTTTGGTGGAGTAGTTTTGCTGCTGTGAATTTTACAAAGTTCTGCTTTGTTCACAAAGATTTTCTGGGAAAATGGTGGATCGGTCAAGTAACTATGCAAACTGCATCAGAATTCATCTTCTGATGCAATAGTGATGAAAAGGGCGCATTTGAGGGCTACACTCTTGAAGAAGATTTGAAGCGAGACGATTCAGACGTCGATCTTAACCTGTTTATACAGATCGACTGCTGACTGATCTTGAGGCTGAAATCGATAATGATTCGAGTGATATAATGACGATGTCAACACAATTACCCATCGCTGCTGGGCCCAGACCACCCACCACCACCACCCTTCCTCCCCCCCTGTTGACTGGAGTGGTAGGCCTACGAGAAGTGAAGCCTGAGAAAAAAACTTTCGCTTGTTTTGACTGCCACGGAAATCAGGTCAGTCAGTGGGTGTGTCCCATGATTTGCCTGGGGAGCATCACCTTTAGCCTTTTGATTTCTGAAGAATTTTGGCAGACTTTTAACTGAGAAACAAATTTATTTGCTGCACAAAAGCAAGCAGAGAAAGGATGAACATAAACTCTGGCCTAAATCAAAAACTGCCTTATTTATCAAAAAGCAAAGAGGAGATGGACAAGAGGTACGTCATCATCACACAGAGTGTGTGTGTGTGTCGGGGTGGGGGGAGGGGGGTGATTGCTCAGTGCACTGTGCAAAAGCACATTTTAGCTGAATTCCATCACAATCTAAAGTCCATATGTTCTTGTTATTTTTTTTCCCCTCAGTAGTTAGAAGACAAATATTCTTGTACGTGATGCCTTCAGTTTAAACAAAATTGTTGCAGTTTGGATTTTGTTTTTCTCCCCCTCACCACAACAAAAGTTGATTATTTAGTGGGCAGACCATACAGAATGACTTTATTTTGTTCCTGAAAGTATCAGCACTTTTGTTTAGACTATGTGCTCCTAATCCATAACATTCTGTGGGTACAGTGAATTTAGGGGAAAACTATTTCAGTACCGGTAACACTGAAGTAGAGTTAGTCTGTTCTTTTTTTTTTTCTTGTGTACCAGTCCACTACATATGGGGGCCAAAAAGGCTGTTTTGGGACAGAATGATGTCTCTGAAATTTTTTTTTCATTAATTCTATAGAAACAGATGAGTTAATAGCTGATTTTTTATTGAGGTTTCTTTATGGCAAGTGTGTGTATGTGTTGCGGAGTTACCTCACTTGGCATGGTATTTTTCATAGTCATGTAGTGCTCACAAAGTCATGCAGCAGGCAGAGGGGTTAAAGGCACATGAGATTTCAGAGTCTCCCTGTAAAATAAATCATGGGTTTTGCACAGCAGGTCATGCAAAGGAAAATATCAATGTAGTCGGCTGGGGCTACTGGAAATTGCTGATTTTGTTGCATCCCACATAACTAAAATAAGATAGAAACTGGAAACAAGTTTCAGAGAATACTCAAGCACTGCCAAAGCTAGCCCCCTGATACTTTTAGGATTTCGATCAAGCTCAGCTAATGTAACTGCCTCTCATAAACTTTTCAAATAAAGTGTCTGTGCATCCTTTTCATTTTTTTTTTTAGCAAGTCAGAGATACACACACACAGACACACAGAGACACAGAGGCGCACACACACACACACACACACACACACACACAAACACACACAGTGCATATATGCACTAAAGAAGCCCTGCTAATCTATGCTCTCAATTATTGTTACTCATGGCCCACATTATACACGTCCTCACTCCTGGACATTTCTAGTTTCATGTCTTCAGCCATTGTCACCACAAGTCTGTGTACATACTCAATCCATTACTCAATTACTGTCACTGCTGGTCCAGAAATGTGTACTCAAACCTTTACTATCACAGCCACTCTGTTAACTCAATCACTTATGTCACTGTTAGTCTGCATGCTCAATCCTTGCCATTGCTGGTCCCATGTCAATCACCGACATTGTACAGTATGTCTGCTAGCTTGATTCCAGCCAGATTCATCACAGGATTCATTCCCATCCCCATCCCTCTCTTTCATGGCACTACATTCAAACACAGAATACCAAATAAACTGTACTACAGTAAATCTAGAACAAGACAGAAAAGTCTAAAAGAAAATGAGACTGGATTCTCAAAGTAAGCAAATGATGGCCATGCAATATTTGACCTTACAAGATCATGGGCCATGCAATCAATGACGAAAACATCATGATCGCCATATGTTCAGTGTAAAAACTGTTAATTTCATCAATCATGTGAACAGATCCTGGATTCACTAGCTAAACCGGATCTGCAATACATCTTCATAGGTTTATCCTTGGGCCAGATTCTACCCTTTTGACGAAGCCTGGTTAAAACAGGTTTTAGTAGTTTTTGCATAATCAAGACTGACACACCCACATACACCAAAGAAAAAAAGAAACACACACACACACATACCACCTGATGAAGGTAAGCACATTACCTCCTTAGCGGAGGTACCAGTTTCATCTGCCTGTTTCTCTCCACTCTATTAAAAAACTTCTCATCCTTTGTCAGTTTCCCAACCCTTCATCTAATTCACTGTCCATGTTGTCAAGTTTTTCCCCATCACATCACCGGTGCTAAAATGTCTTCTGTTCCACAGCATTTTCACTTTAGTTTTGATACAGGCACCGTCTGTGCATGCGCGAAGCTGTCTTTTTTATGGCGACTTAGCTCGATAACATATCTTTAAACCAAGAATTCCTCAAGAAACCGTCTTCAAACCTGAATTCCCTTCAATACAATGTTTTTAAAATTATGATCTCTCTCCCTCCACCACCAACTCTCAACATCCCTTCCTTCCACTTTCTCCAAGATCACTGCGTACAAGCCATCTGGAGGTCTCATGTAGAAATGAAAATTTATACGAAGGCTACCGTGGACTGTCCTGGCCAACCCACACACTAACACGGACATAATATACATGTGACAAACTAATATGCACTTTCATACACCATGTGCACACACACGCATTCAGTGCCACAACACATACACACACACACAACCACAAAACACACACACACACACACAACACACACGCACGTGCACACACATAATCCACACACACACACACAGAATGACACACATTTCAGCACCAAAGACATTCTTGAAAGAGAAAAAACAATTCTTTAAAAAAAAAAAAAAAAAAGTACGTACTATACATGCAAATTTTACTACACTTTTGAAAACTTTCACACCTCCCTCCTCCCTCCCATCCCCGCTTTCCAACCCCACACTGACCCCGGGAGACAGATGTGGTGACCATCAAGGGCTGGGATGACTCCATCCCTGGGTTCTCCAGATGCCTCATCAGCTGCTCCTGCTGCTCCTGCAGCTGCTGCTGCAGCTTCTTCTGCTCCTCCTCTCCTCCTCGGTCCGGTCCTGCAGTGACTGGACGTTCTCCTGCAGGGACGCCGCTGCCCCGCCGCCGCCACTGACCCCGTGTCCTGCGTGGCCTTGACCCCTTCCTGAATGGCTGGTCCCGTTCTGCAACGATGGGCCGCCGCCTGAAACCGCGGTCCTGGGATGGGATGGAAGCCAGTGGAGTATGGTTGTCTCCCTTCCGCCAGGAAGAAGGGTGCGCTCACCGATGTGGCCAAGGTCGCCGTCGCAGATTGCTGCAGGATGAGGGTGGAGCCCTGCGTGCAGGCCAAGGTCGTCTGCTGACCCAGCAGGTCGGTGCGTTGAGCCTGCTGCTGCAGCAGGATGTGAGAGTCCGTTAACGGCTGCGATGGCGGCACCATCACTGCCGCGCTGCCGCCGCTTTACCACCACGGGGGCTGTCCGTCTTCTTGGCACGCCGAGGCCAGTACGGGGTGGTCTTCGGCGTGGTGGAGGCGAGGCCCTTGCGAGGGGAGGAGGAGGAGTTGCGGCGCTGCTCGTCCTCATTGTCATTGGCACTGGTGTCAATGAGCAGCGGCGGGTTTGTCGTTGTCGTTGGTGGGGCTGCAGACGAGGGGCTGGTTCATGTCCTCCACCGGCCAGATGGAAAGCGTAGCCTTGGCCAGAATGTCCTGGTTCTCCTCCTCACCCCCACCTCCTCTACCACCGTCCCCACTACCACCACCACCACCACCACCACTGCCACCACTACTGCCACCACCACCGCCACCGCCACTCGGCTCAGGCAGCATGTTCGCTCCCACAGTCTGAACTCCACCCCCCAGCCGTCCTCTGTGGTTGATCATGACGGGCGTGGTGAGTGAGGTAACCACCATGGGGGGAGGCGGAGATGGTGGAGGACTTGGAGGCGCTATGTCGTCTGCCCGACGACTTTGATTTCGGATTGGGGGAAGATGGCGCGTTGGCTGTTACTCTTCTTCGACTTCTTCCCTGAAGCCGCCACTGTGCTGCCTGTAGGGGCCGATGCCTCTGTGACTGTGAGCGCTGGGGGTGTGGGAATTGTGGTAGATGGGGCGGACTGGGCAGGGTTCAGCACCTGTAAGTCGAGGGTCCACCAGCACGCTCAGCGTCTGTCCGTTTGGCTGCATGCATCAACAACACTGGGGGCGCCCCCACTCCCAGCTGCTGCCACCACCACCTCCCCCCCCCCCGCTGCTGCCACTTGCCGAGCCTGGCCGGGTTGATGGCGGAGGCGCTGATCACGCCGGCACTTCCCCTAAGGGTGTCCGGAGTCACACCGGGGTGGTGACCACCCGCTGACCCACAGCCGGCGTGGCGGTGATGGAGGTCACTCGATGTTGACGGACATCAAACCCGGTCCCGCACCAGCCACCACCGTCTGGTGTGTGTCTCCTGCTGAAGCCTTGACCTGAGACGTTTCGGTTGACGAGTGGGCGTCTGACTGCGACCTTGACCTGTAGTCCTTTGACTCGGCGCCATCGCTTGTTACGAAAAGCCGCCCTGCAAATGGTAACGAAAAACTGTTACAGAAAGGGCAACCTGGAAACGGCTAAAGAAAGACAATTAAGCACTCTTGAAGAAAGGACAATAACGAACTGATAAGATCAAACAAAATACTCTGCAAGGAAAAAAAAACAAAGAACTTCCGAGCAAAGCGATTACAACAAAGAAACACTTTTCAAAGACAAGAAATAACTTTGAGTAAAGACTACCAAAACTGTTGAAAAAGAAACCAAGAACTGTTGCCAGTAAAAAACAAAGACTGGTAAAAGAAAGGTGACAAAAACCACAAAGAACTATTCTTGAAAAGAAACAAAGAGCTGTTGAAGAAGAACCACGAAGACAGCCCAAAAAAGACAACAAAGAACTGCTAAAGAAAGGCCACAAAGAAAGGTCCAGAAGTGGAAAAAAAAGTGAAGAAAAAGCAACAAAAAGTGCTGTGAAAAGACAGCAACAACTGCTAAAGGCAACCATAACCTGTTAATGACAACAAAGGACTGTTACAGCATAAAGCTTACCAAGAGAGCTGCTAAAGAAAAAGCCCCTAAGAACTGATACAGACACAGGAGAACTGTTTAACAAAAAACAAAGAAAACTGTAAAAGAAAGGCAAACAAAGTTCTGTTGACAAACAACAATCATGAACTGTTAAAGAAAAGCAACAAAAACTTTCCACAAAATGACTACAATGAACCATAAACGAAATGCTATGGAGTTCCCTTGCTGTCAGACACAACGTTAAGTATTGTACTTAATTGCTAACTTTCAAAACATATCTCTCACTGACTATCCTCTCACGCGTTGGTAGGAGCTTGGTGGTTACGAAAAGTACTAACAAATTAATTCGAACCCACAGCCTCCCAACTCAAAGCCGGCATCACTAACTCACCCGCATCCCACTGCTGTCATCTCAGCAGTGACATCTGGAAGGAACTTTGCAACTAATGAATTTGTCAGCACCCAGGGTGAATGTGGTCTGGGGAAAAAGTTTTCTTCTTTCGCTTCAGTGATCAACTCAAGTCTCCTAAACAAACTGTGTGATTTTGGGGCAGAGAGAGAGGGAGGTCTTCGAGAGAGGAGGGAAGGAAGCCAGGTACGTTTAGAGAGACATGAGGAACATAGAGACAGAGAGACATGAGGAAACTAGAGAGAGAGAGAGACAGCGGGGGGAGGGAAGGCACGCATACACTGATGATACAGAAAGACAGAGGAGACACAGAAAAACATGGGAGGAGGAGGGGAAAAAATAGGTAGGTAGGGAGCACAGGGAGCTTATTTCATAACGGTAAATCTATTGGCTTACTTACCCATTGTCTTAGAGAGAGAGAGAGAGAGAGAGAGAGAGAGAGGGGGGGGGGGGGGAGAGAGAAAGAGAGCATGTGACATGTATTGTATGTGAGAAGCATGGGTGCATCAATCAGGTGCGCCTTCCTTATTTAGTATGCATTTATAATCAATGTGTAAATATTCATAGGAATTTGTCCCAAATTATTTTTTTTTTTTGTTTTCGTTTATTTGGGCTGGGGGTTTGGTTCACTGCTGTCATCACCGGGGGAAAAACATGAAATTGTGCACCACACTTTCATGGTCTTTCCCTGTCAAAAAAACAAAAAGAAAAAAAAGAAAACAAAGAAATCGAGTGCAGCAGCTGTGAAGACTTGGCGTCTAAATCTTCTTCCATGGTACTCGAAAATTGGCATGCGCCATATTCTCCTAAAAGCAAAAATTTCACTTAGAGGGCCGGACACAACTGGTTGAAGCTGCAGGCAACACCAATGCCAGATAACCTCACTCTCACCTTGGCTAAAGCAAAAATTTCAATTTGAGGGCTGACACACTGGTTGAGCTGGAGGCAACACCAGTGCAAGATCCCTCCCCACCCTCCACCTCCACCCACTCTCACCTTGGCCGAGCTGACGTTG
>JADBJO010002085.1:30000-40000 GCA_016801955.1 Conus betulinus
ACACACACACACACACTCAGGTAACATATCACAAATTGGTATCATGATACGCCAAGACCCCAAAGAAGGTTTCAAGAACATCAAGTTTGGCAAATGTGAGTTGTTCTCAGATTTTTTTTTTTCCGTATCTGAAAGTGCTCAGCCCACAGAGTTTTTTCCAGCCCCCAACTTTGAATGACGTCATCGAAACGGATCCTTTAAAATATGAGAAATCATTGAAGTGGGTGAATGTTTTGTTGGAGCCGTCATTTATTTTTACTTTTTTTTAATGTTTTTTGTTTGTTTGTTTGTTTTCAAGACCACAATATTCCTCAGAGCATGTGCATGGGACTTTATAGCGCTTTGGGGCGTGTTCCTAACAGTGACGGGACCATACTCACTCCTACCCACGAGAGACTGAAGTATGGAAGGATAAGAACTCTGTCCTCTGCTCTTCTCTTCCACACGTTTTCTCTCCTCTCCTCATTCTTTCTACTGCCTCCCTGCCCCCCCCCACCCCCACCCCCACCCCTACCCCCTACACACCCCACTCTATCCTCCTCCGCAGCCTCCCAGACAAACATCACATCGTCCTCCTCCTGAGGGCCTCAGTGTTGCCAGGAGGCCAAGGGGTGTGTGTAGACGCACGCGATCTGCCCATCATGATGGCGGCATCGCGACACAAGGCGAAGGTATGGAGCAATTCCCGTCGCAAAAGACGAACTTTTACATGCTGGCGCCAGCGCAGCATGCTCACACGCTCAAAACATGCTTCGTCTTCTTTTTTTCTTCCCCTCATTCAACATCAAAATTTCTCTTATTTCGGGTGGTGCAGGTTGAGAAGGGAAATAGGGTGAGTTCTGCAATCTGAGGCCACAAGCCCCAAAAACCCACTGAATGGGAAAGAAAAAAAAAGACATTTTTCTGTTTTTTTTGTTTTTTTGTTTTTTGGTTTTGTTTGTTCCACTGAATCAAATATTTTCTTGTTCACATTACCGTTCTAATCTTCATTCATTGCTTTACCGACCTATGGACAGTATGAACAAAGAAGATCATTATTACATTCACTCTTTTTTTTTTTCTTTCAAGTCGGCTGATATCAGTATACATTCTCATTATTGCGAGGAAGTGGGTGGTTGTAATTTTGTTGTTTTTATTGTTTGTTTGTTTGTTTGTAAGATTGAGTTCTGATTGGTCTGATGATCTCGTTGTCAACACAGAGAGAGAGAGAGAGAGAGAGAGAGAGAGAGAGAGAGAGAGAGAGAGAGAGATACACAAGAATAAGAACAAGAACAATATTTTAATTTCTTCAGGCCCCTAGCCCATAGAAATACAGTCAAGGTACAGAATCACGTTGTACGCTGGAAAGAAAATTCATACATAGGAATATTCATTTCACCAGAAATTAAACCTTAAGAATGATCTACATTATTTGGTTCACAAATCCATGATTGCAGTGTTTCTTTGTCGTAAAGCAAAAGATATACATGGCTAACTTTCGGATCAGTGAAGCTGATCCATTACGAAGAAGAGTTATATAGGACTGTTCAGTTCCACTTAAATACTTTGAATGGATTCCAATATACAATGGGCAGATGTGTATAAAATGCTGTTCATCTTCAATAACTTTGCAAACTGGACATGTAAAGTTTCTGTGTTTTGCTAAACATCGTTCTGAGTGAAGAACCATTAAATGGCAATACCCCAAGTCTTAATTTTACCAACCAATCTCGGAAACATCTTTTGTCAACGAACTGGAAGTATCCTTCACTTTCAAATGACTGTTTGAAAAGACGGTAGGTGCTATAAACGTCTCCATTCATAACTGAACTATGCCATTCTTGTTGATAATTGTCTATCAAACGCTGTTTAAACAAAGATAAAAATGATTGTTCACACCCTACTCCTTGGTTAAACCAAGCATATCCAAATCCCATTCTAAACAGAGTATTTCTAACCAAACTAACCCAGCATGGTTTCCCTTGGTCATCTAAATTCTTAAGCATAATATAAGCCTATTTCGGTATCCTAGACAAGTCCATCTTTAAAATTTTCAACCAGTACTTGATACATCTAACCGAACTATTTACATAAAGAGGAAATCGCCCGGTTTCACCAAGGACTAACCCATTTGGTACTTTCAAAGGGATTTTCAAAAAATCGTTTACACGCAAACATGTGAACTTTTTCAATGTTCTCCAACCTGTGTAAACCCCACAATTTAGCAGCATACATCAACATGGGTTGTACCTGTGTATCAAAGATTGATTTGGAAGAAACACGATTTTGAAATATCATGTAGTCTTCCAACCTGCTTTACGCAATCAATACACGCTCTTCTGCCCTTGGTCGCCAGAGGATCAACACATTTTGTTTAAAGTCATTCTTGTCGTAAAAACGAATCCAAGATAGTTATATTCATTAACAACTTCCAGTTTCACTTCATCTAAAGTCCACTTTTCATACTTGCCTAAGAATCCCCCTTTACGAAAAAACCATAATCTTAGTTTTATCTTTATTAATCTTCAAAAACATGTTCTTGCAAGCATCATTTAAAATATCAATTTGGTTTTGAAGACCTCTGGCAGTACAGGACAAAAGAACAATGTCATCTGCGAACAAAAGTAAAAATAGTTCAACAAGACAGGCAACAACTGTATCCCATGTAATCCATTATCATTCACGTGGTTTGCAATCTCATTTATAAAAAGTGTAAAAAGTTCAGGGCTTAAAATGCACCCCTGTCTCAGACCAACAGGACATTCAAAAAATTCTGTTAAGTGTCCATCAGTTCTTACGCAGGAAAGTACTGATTTATAAACAGCCACTACAGCCTTCATGAATTTTCCATTTATGCCAGTTTTTATCAAAACTCAGACAAAGGTTCATGTTGCACAGAATCAAAAGCTTTTTTTAAATCAACGAAGCATGCATAAAGTTTACCACCTCTTTTAGAAAAACTTTTCTCTATTATTGCATTTAAGGTAAAAAGAAATATGATCAAATGTCAAATAAACCTTTCTAAATCCAGCCTGGGTTTCTGTCAATATTTATTTGTTTCAATCCAATTTACTAGTCTTTTGTTGAGAATCATTGTGTAGCACTTGCTCATTAGGCTTAAAAGGGAAACCCCTCTGTAATTGTCAGTCAGTGTTTTATCCCCCTTTTTAAAAATCGGAACAATAATTGCTTTACTCCAATCATCAGGGTAGAGACCCTGATTGAAAAGCGTATTAAATAGCCTTGTCATAAAAGGAACCGAAAAATCATCACCCAGTTTTAACATTTCTGGAACAATTTCGTCAATACCACACGCTTTTTCCATTTTTCAGTTTTCGAAGGGACTCGAGGACTTCCATTTCACTTATAGGTACATTTAATGCTTCACAGCTACAGTCCTGGTTCTCAAGAGTCAAACTATTTACTTTATTGCTGGGATATTGAACAGTTTTTGGAAATGTGCAAACCACTGCCTGTCTGATATTTCTGAGCTCAAGTTAGTCTTTCCTTCTTCCTGAAAGTTGTCTAACCTCTCTCCAAAATGACTTACTGTCTTTGCCAAGAGAAGCAAGCCGTAAAGCCTGTTCTCGTTTAGAGCTACGCTTTTTCTGTTCCAAAGGGTGATTTATATTCTTTTCGATTCTGAACATACTTTCTTCGGTCATCAGGATCTTTCTTTTGTCTGGCTACAGTTAGTGAAAGTCTTGTTTTCTTTTTGGACTGTTTGCACTCTAGATCAAACCATTGAGGGTTACTGATATTACTCCAACATAAACACGCTTCTTCATGCAGTCACTACAAGAGACTAAAGTACTAGAAAACTACTATCTCCGCTTCATTGATGTCAGAATCTATTAATCTTAGCGCTTCAGAAAACAAATTGTGTGCTTCAGCTGAATGGCACTGGTCTCTAAACTGTTGTTCGAAAGTAGGATTCCAAATGCGTTTTTCTATCCATTTCTTTTCCCTGATATTATTACTTTTAGACAATTTTATCTTGTCCCATGCATCTTTGGATGCTAACAGTTTAATACAAACAGGTAGATGTGGTGAGTCGATGGTTGACAAAACACGCAAAGAAGTAACACAATCTTGAAGAAATAATTCACTGGAAATTATGAAATAATCAATAGTACTACCACCCGCACTTGAAATGAAAGTAAACGAACCATCAAATCCATATTGGACGAGGCCATTGGCAACAACACAATCAAACGTAGTACACAAATCAAGTAAATCCTTCCCGAAACCGGATACTTCTGTATCATCTGACTTTCGTGTAAACACATGTCATCTTTTTATCATTATATAATGATTTCCGCGTGCACATATCAAAAAGTGTATCATCTAATCTCGCATTCTCAAATCCAGTCCTCGCATTCATATCACCACACATAATAAAATGAAAATCTTCAAATCTTTCATATAAATCAACTAAACATTGCTCAACGATTTCCACTCCAATGCCATGCTGTGCTTGTCTCCAGAATTTACTATCATATGGGTGGATACATGTACAGATCAGAAATACTGGCTTATCTTTCCCTGTCAACTTCTCATCCCGTTTCAGAATAATAAGCTGCTCTAAATATGTATCAGTTTTCGTGATGTATTCTGCCAGAGTTTTACGCACAAACACTAATACTCCTCCAGAGTATCTGCCTTGCTGAGATAATTTTACAGCTTTAGCAGAGTATACATCCTAATCTTAAAAGGTGTATACTGAACAGTGTCAACATAAACAAAACTTTCGTTCAAAGAGAAAATGTCAAAAGATAACAATGTAAAAACAACATCAGGAATGTCTAGTTTACGCATCAACCCTTCACAGTTCCACGTACAAATGTTTAAACAAAACGGGCCTTGGCCACCCCATCGTTTGTCAGAATTCTAATTGTGACAAATTCTGAGAGAGATACACAGAGATGTAGAGATTATGACAGTGGGGCTTGGAATGAGAGAGAGAGAGAGAGAGAGAGAGAGAGAGAGAGAGAGAGAGAGAGAGAGAGAGAGGAGAGAGAGAGAGGAGGGAGGGAGAGAGAGAGAGACAGAGAGATCTCACTCTCTCTCTCTCTCTCTCTCTCTCTCTCTCTCTCTCTCTCTCTCTCTCTCTCTCTCCATTCCAAGCCCCACTGTCATAATCTCTACATCTCTGAATGTGTTGGAATGTCTTAGAATTTGTTTAGCACCTCTGCAGCATGTATAGTATGACATGGCCAAATAGCTTATAACCACCTATTCTTACTGACACTCCCTAATGCTCACCACCACAACTTACCACCCCTAACCACTTTTGAATGCTGGGGCCTTCAGTGTTATCAATAACGGTTGCAGTTTGTTTCAGTAATCCATAGATCATACAAAATATGCTTTATATACACACAAAGCTATCAAGTTCTTTCACTTTATGACGCCTCACAACTGCTGTAGAATTCAATATACTTTAATGCACTCAAATGATCCCCCATACAAACGTGCACAATGTCAACGAAACATTCGTGTTCCAACTATTTATTCTCAATTTACTCGTCAGCTAAATGTGCATGAGTAAATGTATATCCAGTGTTTTCCTAAACGTTATTTTAAATAGTTTTTTTTTCATAACCTTAATAAACCAAAAAAGTCACGCACCACCCACCCACCCACCCACACACACACACACACACACACACACACACACACACACGTGCGCGCGCGCGCGCGCGCACACGCACCTTTCTTAACAAAAAATGACGTTGTGTCCATGAAGAGTTTAGGTAGAATTCCTTTGATGTCTATATTGGGCAGTTTTCCAGTTTTAGCAGATCTGTGTCTGGCATGCCACTAACATTGAAGACGAATTTCTGTCTGGGTAGATGCCCGCGCGCACCTCTGAGGGTTGATGCTACTGTAAAACCTACAGCTCGTGCGCGCGCGCGCTAACACACACACACACACACACACACACACACACACACACACACACACACACACACACTCCTCTCTCTCTCTCTCTCTCTCTCTCTCTCTGTCTGTCTGTCTGTCTGTCTGCCTGTCTCTCGCTCTCTCTCTTCCCCCTCTCTCTCTCCCTCTGTAAACCATCTCTCTCTCTCTCTCTCTCTCTCTCTCTCTCTCTCTCTCTCTCTCTCTGAGTGTGTGTGTGTGTGTGTGTGCGTGTGTGTGTGTGTGTGTGTGGTGTGTGTGTGTGTGTGTGTGTGTGTGTGTGTGTGTGTCGTGTGTGTGTGTGCGTGTTTCTCTCTCTCTCTCTCTCTCTCTCTCTCTCTCTCTCTCTCTCTCTCTCTCTCTCTCTCTCTCTCTCTCTCTCTCAGCCACGCTGTCCATCACAGAATCATAAACCATGTTCCTGGACACTTTTAAATTAACGACCAGAAGGATGAGCCACCCCCCTTCCCCTCCCCCCTCCTCCCCCCAGTCCGACAGACATACCCCGCGCCATCACCTGCCTGGGGATGACACCACCCTCACAACACTTTCCATGTCCACCCACAGTCAGACAGACATACCCCCGCGCCGTCACCTGCCTGGGGATGACACCACCCTCACTACTCTTCACGTACACCCCCAGTCCGACAGACATACCCCGCGCCGTCACCTGCCTGGGGATGACACCACCCTCACTACACTCTTCACGTCCACCCCCAGTCCGACAGACATACCCCGCGCCGTCACCTGCCTGGGGATGACACCCTCACTACACTCTTCACGTCCACCACCAGTCCGACAGACATACCCCACGCCGTCACCTGCCTGGGGATGACACCATCCTCACTACTCTTCACGTACACCCCCAGTCCGACAGACATACCCCGCGCCGTCACCTGCCTGGGGATGACACCCTCACTACACTCTTCACGTCCACCCCCAGTCCGACAGAAATACCCCCACGCCGTCACCTGCCTGGGGATGACACCCTCACAACACTCTTCACGTCCACCCCCAGTCCGACAGACATACCCCGCGCCATCACCTGCCTGGGATGACACCCTCACTACACTCTTCACGTCCACCCCCAGTCAGACAGACATACCCCGCACCATCAACTGCGTGGAGATGACACCACCCACCACAACATTCTTCATATCCACCCCCAGTCCAACAGACATAGCCCGTGCTATGTCACCTGCCTGGGGATGACACCCTCACAACACTCTTCACGTCCACCCCCAGTCCGACAGACATACCCCGCGCCGTCACCTGCCTGGGGATGACACACCACTCACTACACTCTTCACGTCCACCCCCAGTCAGACAGACATACCCCGCACCATCAACTGCGTGGAGATGACACCACCCTCCACAACATTCTTCATATCCACCCCCAGTCCGACAGACATAGCCCATGCTATGTCACCTGCCTGGGGATGACACCCTCACAACACTCTTCACGTCCACCCCCAGTCCAACAGACATACCCCGCGCCGTCACCTGCCTGGGGATGACACCACCCTCACTACACTCTTCACGTCCACCCACAGTCAGACAGACATAGCCCGTGCTATGTCACACACACCTGCCTGGGGATGACACCACCCTCACTACACTCTTCACGTCCACGTCACCGCCGCTCTTTCTTGTGGCTAGCATCCCTGACATGGGATCCTCTCCAACTGAGACCTTTTTTTTTTTTTTTTTTTTTCCCAAATAGCCAAGTCAACCTCAGAGGCCACGCTCAGAGTCTGGAGTGGTGAGGGGGGGGGGGGGGGGGGGGGGAGGCTGAGGTGGGGATGGGGAGGGGTTATAGGATTACGGCGCGCGTACCTTCCAGCATCGATCAGGTCTCCTAGCCGTGAGGAAGTGACGTGACAGCGAAGTGTGTTGACATGTCTCTCGGGGTTGGACACTCTTTCACGGACAGGGTCGTTGATGTAGGATTGCAAGCAGACGTCAGTGCCACTCCCCCCCACCCCCCCCCCCCCCCCCCCCCCCACCCCACCCCCTCCCCCTCCTTTCTTTTCTCCCTCCCTCCAGTACTGGTACTTGATGCTTTTTTTCTTTATTTGCCTCCTCGGGGTTGCGATGTCAACATGAAAAATACAGGCTCTTGGACTCATGTTTTCATACTCTCTTGTTCCTAAAGATTTTGCCACGGTTCGTCTAGTGACAATGGAAAAGAAAGAGAGGAAGATGATGGACTGCACACGTTTAAGTATTTTCGGTTCTTTTATTTTGTCAAAAAGAAAGAGACTGAAGAAGCGAATCGTAGTGGAAAGCAAGTGTGTAGTAAGCAGTTCTTCACTCTGTCAAAACAAAGACAATGATATCAAAAAACCAACAAACGAACTCAAAGTAGAAAGGAGGACTTTTTGTGGATATTTTGCTGGGAACATCAAAGTTTCTTTGGAGTCGGGTGCTTCTGTCAGTACGATGCAGTACCAGTGTCATACCTGATCTGGATGGTACGCGCTGTAATCATATGATAACTGGAGAACACACGCATGCCAGCATGAAGGCTGTCATCCTGAAAGGAAAAAAAAAATCGTTTTTAGCGGCGCCTGGACACGCCTTTCGCAATTCTGACTCCTCTTCAGCGAGCTGTTCAAATGGGAGACATGTGTTAGGGCCACTGAGACTCAACAAATACGGTCATCAAAAAGAAGATGGCTGGTTTTGTAAGTTTTTTTTTTTCTTCCTTTTTAATGCTTACTTCTTTTTAATTTTCCCTTGTGGCCATCCATGATGAACAAAAGTATCAAAACAATAGAAAGATTAGATGTACTATCAATGTACAATTTTGAAAATATAATGACGCTAAATAAACAGTTTGTGCCTACTTGCGAATTCGAAACAATGGATACAGAAAAAAAAGGGGGGGGGGGGGGGGGGGGGGGGTCACTCTTGAAATACAATTTATCTCGACGAATCAATCAACGGAGTTTCCTGAGCACGTGTGTCAGGCATAAAATAGAGTTCTAAATCCCACCCGTGGATCTACCAAAGGAGGTGCAATCTTCCACTGTTGGAAGGAAGGAAGGAAGGAAGGCACAAAAACAAAAGAGAGAGAGAGAGAGAGAGAGAGAGAGAGAGAGAGAGAGAAAGAAGAGAAAGAAAGAAAGAAAAGAAAGAAAGAAAGAAAAAGAAAAAAGAAAAGAAAAGAAAGAAAGAAAGAAAGAAAGAAAGAAAGAAAAAAGAAAGAAAGAAAGAAAAGTTGTCGAAGTTAAGGAAGGGGCGGGGGTGGGATGGGAAGGTGGGAAATGTCGGGAAAGGGGAAGGAAGGCACACGGAGGAAGATGAAGGGATAGGAGATAAATTGGAAGGAGGGGGATTGGGGGATGGGAAGCAATTCAGAGAGACTGCGCTTGCCAAGCATTAAGATCACTGTCAGACAGGCACTGCCATTCCCAAGCCTTCAACGACCGTCATAAACGCTGGCATTGTCGCCGCCCATCTTAAGGTGTTGTCGTTCTGGCGGTATCAGTGTGATAGTCGACAGCACCCTTCCCCCATCTTCCTTCCTTATCCTGAAATGCGTTATCCCCGTCCGGACACTGTCAGCTGAGTGTATCTTGACGTTAAACCTGAATTAACGACAACAGTCGGTTAGAACATAGTGTACAGGATGAACCTTTACAAGCAGATTCAAGTTAAATGATCAATGTCCCACAGACTATGGCGGCGGCAGTGATGGTAATTTTTTTTTAGATCAGATTAAGGTTAAAAGATCAAAGTCTCATAGACTATTGGCGGCAGTGGTGGTGGTACTCTTTTAGAGATCAGGTTAAGGTTAAAAGATCAAAGTCTCACAGACTACTACTGGCGGCAGTGGTGGTACTCTTTTAGAGATCAGGTTAAGGTTAAAAGATCAAAGTCTCACAGACTACTGGCGGCAGTGGTGGTACTCTTTTAGAGATCAGGTTAAGGTTAAAAGATCAAAGTCTCACAGACTACTGGCGGCAGTGGTGGTAATCTGTCAGAAATCCACCGTGCCTAGGATACAGTTTTTTTATGGAATGCAGAACCAGCCTCTCTCCTTCCGCCGCATTACCCTTCCCCGAAGTGAGTCAGGTACCCATTTACTGCCGGG
>JADBJO010002085.1:47500-65000 GCA_016801955.1 Conus betulinus
CCCCCCCCCCCCCCCCCCCCCCCCCCCCCCCCCATTGGACGTCAGAGAGAGAGAGAGAGAGAGAGAGAGAGAGAGAGAGAGAGAGAGAGAGAGTACGAATGTGTCCGAAAACAAGTGCACACTAACAATTCCTCCGTCATTACATTAATCACTTGGCATATCTTATTGCAAACTGGACGAAGGGGGGGGGGGGGGGGGGGGGGGGGGGGGGGTGGGGGAGGGAAGGGGGGAAGGACAGGGGTATTATAAAGAAAATACAAGCGAAAAATGAGGGAAATACATTATAGATATTAAATTCTACATTTGTAGCAAAATGGAAACCGTCGTAGTCCACCTTGAAGACAGAACCATTCTTATCGCCTGCTCTGACACACACACACGCACACATGCATAAATACACGCACACATGGATGCATGAAACACACACACGCACATACGCACATACGCATATACGCGCGCGCGCGCGCGCACACACACACACACACACACACACACACACACACACACACACACACACACACACACACCACATGGGCGTGCGCGGATTTACGAACGCATGTGCACACACACACACACACACACACACACACACACACACACACACACACATACGCGCGCGCAGGCATACCCACACCACACACACACACACACACACACACACACACACACACACACACACACACACACACACACACACACACATACACACATACACACGCACGCGCGCGCATCACCAAGAGAGAGAGAGAGAGAGAGAGAGACAGACAGACAGACAGACAGACAGACAGACAGACAGACAGACACAGACACACAGACACACTGATTGACAGACACACACACCACACACACACACACACACACACACACACACACCACACACACACACACACACACATGCGTCAATATTGACAATAATTCCTTTTCTCCCTCCACGGTGGCGCGATATTGACAGTAATGACAGCATCAGAATCTCAAATTACATCATAAATGAAGCCAGCGATGTTGGAGTGACACGAGAACAGCTTGTGTGTGTATCAGCAATATCAACTGCAGGGGAACACAAAACACATCAACTATGACAGCACGTGGCTACCAGAGATCATGGTCAACAGCCACAATAACAACAACAGAAAAAAAAAAAATCATTGCAATGAACGGGTAAGGTAAGGTGAGGTGGTGAGGTAAGGTAAGGTAAGGTAAGGTAAGGTAAGGTAAGGTAAGGTAAGGTAAGGTGAGGTGAGGTGAGGTGAGATAAGGTATGGTAAGATAGGTGGGGTGAGGTAAGGTGACGTGAGGTAAGGTGAGGTGAGGTAAGGTAAGGTAAGGTGAGGTAAGGTGAGGTGAGGTGAGGTGAGGTAGGAGGTGAGGTAAGGTAAGGTAAGGTGAGGTGAGGTGAGGTTAGGTAAGGTGAGGGAGGCAAGGTAAGGTAAGGTAAGGTAAGGTAAGGTAAGGTAAGGTGAGGTGAGGTGAGGTAAGGTGAGGTGAGAGGTAAGGTAGGTAAGGTGAGGTAAGGTGAGGTAAGGTAAGGTAAGTGAGGTGAGGTAAGGTAAGGTGAGGTGAGTGAGGTGAGGTAAGGTAAGGTGAGGTGAGGTGAGGTGAGGTGAGGTGAGGTGAGGTGAGGTGAGGTGGAGGTGAGGTGAGGTGAGGTAAGGTAAGGTAAGGTAAGGTGAGGTGAGGTAAGGTAAGGTAAGTGAGGTGAGGTGAGGTGAGGTAAGGTGAGGTGAGGTGAGGTAAGTAAGGTGAGGTGAGGTGAGGTAAGGTAAGGTGAGGTGAGGTGAGGTAAGGTAAGGTAGGGTAAGGTGAGGTAAGGTAAGGTGAGGTGAGGTGAGGTAGGGTAAGGTGAGGTGAGGTGAGGTAAGGTAGGTAAGGTAAGGTAAGGTAAGGTAAGGTAAGGTAAGGTAAGGTGAGGTGAGGTGAGGTGAGTGAGGTGAGGTGAGGTAAGGTAAGGTAAGGTAAGGTGAAGGTGAGGTGTGAGGTGAGGTGAGGTGAGGTGAGGTGAGGTAAGGTAAGGTAAGGTGAGGTGAGGGTGAGGTAGGTAAGGTGAGGTGAGGTAAGTAAGGTGAGGTGAGGGTAGGTGGTAAGGTGAGGTGGTAAGGTAAGGTAAGAGGTGAGGTAAGGTGAGGTGAGGTGAGGTGAGGTGAGGTGAGGGAGGTGAGGTGAGGTAAGGTAAGGTGAGGTGAGGTGAGGTAAGGTAAGGTGAGGTGAGGTGAGGTGAGGTGAGGGTGAGGTAAGTTAAGGTGAGGTGAGGTGAGGTGAGGTAAGGTGAGGTGAGGTGAGGTGAGTGAGGTGAGGTGAGGTAAGGTAAGGTGAGGTGAGGTGAGGTGAGGTGAGGTGAGGTAAGGTGAGGTTAGGTGAAACGGAGGTAACGTGAGTGTGTAAGGTGAGATGAGGGGAGGTAAGATAAGGTGAGGTGAGGTAAGGTAAGGTAAGTGAGGTGAGGTGAGGTGAGGTGAGGTAAGGTAAGGTAGAGTGAGGTGAGGTGAGGTGAGGTAGAGTGAGGTGAGGTGAGGTGAGGTAAGGTTAAGGTGAGGTGAGGTAAGGGAGTGAGGTGAGGTGAGGTGAGGTGAGGTGAGGTATGGTAAGGTGAGGTGAGGTGAGGTAAGGTAAGGTGAGGTGAGGTGAGGTGAGGTAAGGTAAGGTGAGGTGAGGTGAGTGTGAGTTGAGGTGAGATAAGGTGAAGTTAGGTGAAGCGGTAACATGAGGTGTGGTAAGGTGAGATGAGGGGAGGTAAGATAAGGTGAGATGAGGTGAAGTGAGGTAAGGTGAGGTGAGGTAAGGTGAGGTGAGGGGGTAGGTAAGGTAAGGTGAGGTGAGGGGAGGTAAGAGGGGAGGTGAGGTAAGGTAAGGTGAGGGAGGTAAAGTGAGGTGAGTTAAGGTGAGGTGATTTAAGGTTAAGGTGAGGTGAGGTGAGTTTAAGGTGAGGTGAGGTGAGGTGAGGTGAGGTAAGGTGAGGTGAGGTAAGAAAAAAAGGTGAGGTGAGATGAGGTGAAGGTTGAGGTGAGGTAAGGTAAGGTAAGGTGAGGTGAGGTAAGGTAAGGTAAAATAAGGTGAGGTGAGGTAAGATAAGGTGAGGTGAGGTGAAGGAGGTGAGGTAAGGTAAGGTGAGGTGAGGTGAGGTGAGGTGAAGTGAGGTGAGGTAAGTAAAGTGAGGTGAGGTACGGTAAGGTGAGGTGAGGTGAGGTAAGGTAAGGTGAGGTAAGGTGAGGTGAGTGAGGTAGGGTAAGGTGAGGTGAGGTGAGGTGAGGTGAGTGAATTAAGGTGAGGTAGGTGAGGGTGAGGTGAGGTAAGGTGAGGTGAGGTGAGGTGAGGTGAGGTGAGGTGAGGTGAGGTGAGGTGAGGTGAGGTGCGTGAGGTGAGGTGAGGTGATAAAGTGAGGTGAGGTGATGGTGAGGTGAGGTGAGGTGAGGCGAGGGTAAGGTGAGATAAGGTAGGATAAGGTGAGGTGAGGTGAGGTGAGGTGAGGCGAGGTGAGGTGAGGTGAGGTGAGATGAAGTTGAGGTAAGATGGTGAGGTGAGGTGAGGTGAGGTAAGATGAGGTGAGGTGAGGTGAGGTGAGGCGAGATGAGGTGAGATAAGGTAGGATAAGGTGAGGTGAGGTGAGGTAAGATGAGGTATATATAAGGTGAGGTGAGGTGAGGTAAGTTGAGGTAATATAAGGTGAGGTGAGGTGAAGTGATGCGAGGCGAGGCGAGGTGAGGTAAGATAAGGTGAGGTGAGGTGAGGTGAGGTAAGGTGAGGTGAGTTGAGGTAAGGTGAGGTGAGGTAAGGTAAGGTAAGGTGAGTTGAGGTTGAGGTAAGGTAAGGTGAGGTAAGGTGAGGTGAGGTAAGGTAAGGTAAGGTAACGTAAGGCCAGGTAAGGTATGGCGAGGTGAGGTGAGGTGAGTTAAAGTAAGGTAAGGTAAAATAAGGTAAGGTAAGGTGAGGTGAGGTAAGGTGAGTTAAGGTGAGGTGAAGTTAGGTTAGGTAGGGTAAGGTAAGGTAAGGTGAGGTGAGGTAAGGTAAGGTAAGGTAAGTAAGGTAAGGTAAGGTAAGGTAAGGTAAGACTGCTCTTAGCCAAGCCGACTGCAAAGGCCATAACAGGGCTGTTGTCCCATCGAAGTCAGCTCTCAAATCAGGTTCCACACAAAAGTACGCGCAGACACACACACACACACACACACACACACACACACACACAACACACACACATACACGCACACACACCACGCACGCACGCACACATACCACACACACACACACACACACACACACACACACACACACACACACACACACACACACACACACACACTTTCTAAAGAAATTTTGTAAAGATCTATCCACCATAAAATCTTAGATTACATGAAGAATGTTTTCATCTATAGAAATTAAAAAAATCACATCATGTAGAACATATCTGAACAAGTTTTCAGATGGAACGAAAAATAAAATAATACGGATATATGCAACCAATGTTTTTGTTCTTTTGTCTAACGATGAAAAAGAAAAAAAAAAAAGAAAGATTGAGGCGTTGTGAATAAATTTTGTTTAATAAGAAAACGTTATAACAGAGATGCTTGTACACACACACACACACACACACACACACACACACACACACACACACACACACACAGTGAGAGAGAGAGAGAAAGCGAGTCAGTGAGAGAGAGAGAGAGAGAGAGAGAGAGAGACAGTGAGAGAGTGAGACAGACAGACAGACAGGCAGGCAGGCAGAGAGACAGACAGACAGACAGACAGACGAGCAGACGGGCAGACAGAAAGACAAAAAGACAGAGACAGAGAGAGGCACACAGAGAGACAGACAGACAGACAGACGACAGAGACAGACAGACTGACAGTGAGAGACAGACAGACAGGCAGACAGACACAGACAGACTAACATTTTAGGCAGACAGGCAGACAGACAGACAGAGACAGAGAGAACAGACAGACAGACTGAGAGACAGACCAGACAGACATTCAGGGAGGTAGAGACTCTTCTACATTCGAAGCTGAATAACCTGATTTCTCATGAGAACAGAATTGAAGGTCTTCCTATCTGCCATCATCATCCCCTAGCGTTCGGCTTTGGCAAACAGTCAGAACTTCATTCATCATCACCGGAATGTGATATCCTGTGATTGTCCATAGAAACGGCATAAGTAAATAAGAGAGAGAGAGAGAGAGAGAGAGAGAGAGAGAGAGAGAGAGAGAGAGCACGCAAGCACGAGAGAGAGCCACAGTACAGAGAGAGCACGCACGCGAGCACGCACGCACACACACACACACACCCCACACACACACACACACAGAGAGAGAGAGAGAGAGAGAGATAGAGAGATAGAGAGAGAGAGAGAGAGAGAGAGAGAGAGAGAGAGAGAGAACGCGCGCGCGATCATGTGTTTTTTTTTTATACGTATGTAACTCTATGTGTTTATGTTCTGTTGTTGTTGATGATCTTGTTGTTCTTGTTTGTTTCAGCACGTGTGTGTGTGTGTGTGGTGTGTGTGTGTGTGTGTGTGTGTGTATTTATGTGTCTGTGCGTGTGTGCGTGCGTGTGTGTGGTGCGTGCGTGCGTGCGTGTGTGTGTGTGCGTATGCGTCCGTGCGTGCGTGCGTGCGTGTGTGTGCGTGCGTGTGTGTGCGTGCGTGTGTGGTGTTGTGTGTGCGTGCGTGAGTGCGTGTGTGCGTGTGTGTGTGTGTAATGAATGTATGTATTGTCGGTAATGAATGTATGTATGTGTTGTATGAGAGGGCTGGCGCGTGCGCAGGTCTGTCTGTATCTGTCTGTGTCTGTGCCTGTGTGTCTCCGGTGTGTCTCCGGTGCGCGGCAGACACGTGTCCCATAGTGCTGCCGCCAGTCACGCACGGGCAGTCCGTGCTACAGCCACTGTCAGCGTGACCGCCGCCTAACATAACATCACCCACCCCCACCCCCACTCGGCTTGCTGCTGCTGCTGGCGGCAGGTAGGAAGGAGGAGGCGAGCTAGACAGACTCCTAGCTTGCTTACTACTTACTATACGGGTTGCACGTGCTGGTTGCTGTAGTGTACAAGGTGCGTGCACTTACGCGCCGTCCCGCGCCACGGGGGTCTACATGTGCCAGTGGAGAGAACTTGCGGGCCAATAATCCTCCCCCCCCACCCCCCCCCCACCCCCTCCCCAATGCTGAGCCCTGTTGTATATTGATGCCGACATGGACACAGCCATCCGCCGTACCTCCCCTCCCCCTCCCTCCCTCTTCCGTCTCTTTCCCTTCGCCTGACAACCCTCCCCCTTCTCCCCCCCCCCCCTCACCTCGTCCTCCCGCTCCCCTCCTTGCCCGCCCGTCCCCCTCCTCCTACTCCCACTCTCCCCCCTACCTCCCTCCCCCCCCTACCCCTGCTACCCACCTTCCTCGCTTTGCCTTTTGCCTCCTGCTTTCGCCCCCCTTCCTTCCCCCCCCCCCCCCCCCCTCCCATCCACCACCCTTCCCCACTCTCCAGCCTCATCGTCCTTGTCTTCCCCTTCTACCACCACCATCACCACCCCTTCCCCCCCCCCCCCTACAACCCTACCCTCTTTTCTTTTCCGTTCACACCTCCCCCCCCCCCCACCCCCCACCACCCCATCCATCTCCATGCCCACCCCTAATCGCCACCACCCTCCCATGGGCCCCACAGTCAGAGTTGGGAGGTAAAACGGAATGGTCAATAATAGGACTCGGAGAGCCGGGCCTAGTCGCGCAATCCTTCGGGACTCTCTGCTCCCCCCCCCCCCCCTCCTCTCTCTCTCTCTCTCTCTCTCTCTCTCTCTCTCTCTCCTCTCCTCCCCACCCCCCCCCCCCCGTCCTCTCGTCCTCATACCGTCCCCCCCCCCCCTTCCCTCCATCCCTCCCTCCCCGGTCGTTCTTACTTCCTTCTTTCTCACTTCTCACTGAGTCCCCCTCCCTTCCTCCCTCCCTCCCTCCCACCCTCTGAGCCCCATTCCGCCTCCCTCCCTCCCTCTCTCCCTCCCCATCCAGCTCTCGACGCTTCACCCTCATAACCCTCACCCACTCTACATCTCCCCTCCCCCCCTCCCCTCTTACACCCCCCCCCCCCCCCCCCCCCCCCCCCCCCCCCCCCCCCCGTCACTTTTTTTACTTTCATCCTGGCTTCTTCCCCCTACCCAGTCTCTATCCCTTCTTCCGCCTCCTCCTCCTCTTTCTCCTCTTCCTCCCCCTTCTAAACCCACTCCCCCTCCTCCACCTTGACTTTCTACTCTTCTCCTCCTCTTCCATCCCCCTCCCCCCCCCCCCCCCCCCCAACTCCCCCCCCCACTCCCTTCTTCTCTCACCTCGACTTTCTCTTGTTCCTGCTCTCCGCTTTCCTGATGTTTCTCTGCCTGGCTGGTGCTTGAATAGTATGCTGGGCGCCATGTGTGTGTGTGTGTGTGTGTGTGTGTGTGTGTGTGTGTGTGTGTGCGTGCTGTGTGTGTTTGTGTTGTGTGGTGTGTGTGTGTGTGTGTGGTGTGTGTGTGTGTGTGTGTGTGTGTGTGTGTGTGTGTTGTGGTGTGTTGTGGGTGTGTGTGTTGTGTGTGTGTGTGTGTGTGTGTGTGTGTGTGTGTGTGTGTGTGTGTGTGTGTGTGTGTGTGTGTTCATTTGGTTTTCTCTGTTTTGCTTTGCTATTCACGATGTTGCTTTCGTCGTCGGTTTTGCTTATGGGGGTCATTGTCTATGAATGAAGGAGAAACACACACACACACACACACACACACACACACACACACACACACACACACAGAGAGAGAGAGAGAGAGAGACAGACAGACAGACAGACAGACAGAGAGGGAAAGAGAGAGAGAGAGAGATCACGCAAGCACGCAAGCACGCACATGCACAGAGACACAGTACAGAGAAAGCACGCACGCACGCACGCACGCGCGCGCACACGCACACACACACACACACACACACACACACACACACAGAGGCAGAGAGAGAGAGAGATGGGAAACCCCGAATTGCGACTCAAAACAGCATCCCGTAAAATGAGTCTTTCACACATATTCAGCAATAAAACTGAAATGATCACACTACTGATCTTTTGATTTCAGTGTTACTGACTCTCTTTAGTCGATATCAAATAATGTGGCGCTTTAAAAAAAAAAAAAAAAAAAAAAGAAGAAAAAAGTGGCATTTAGTAGAATGAAGTCAAAGTGTTTAATAGGCCATAAGGATAGTCCACTGATGGGTTGCAAGAGCACACAGGAGCAAAAAGAAAAAAAAAACTATCCCTATTTGGAGACCTTGTGTACAGAATCTGGAAGACACCTCAGGAGTAGAACAACCACCCAAGGGTAAAAAAAAAACTTCTCAAAATCCAAACACCAGCGAGAGATGGATCAGATTAAGAGGAAGCTCAAGAAACAGGCCCAAGAAGCTGCCCAAGAAGCTGAGCCAAAGGGGGATAATGAAGCTGTTGGAGAGACCACAAAAAGCTCAGCATAGTGCCCCCCATATAGCGACGTCTGCGAGAGAAAGAGGAGCAAAAAGAGGAAAAAAAACAAAGAATGCTTCTTCAAAGACCCCTTCCAGTTTACGAGGAGACCGACCATTCGACCCGCCAGAATCAGGAACACTTGTAGCGGGACAAAGAAACCCTTGAGCCTCATCCAACGACAACAGGTTCAGATTCTCAGAGAGCGAAGCACCACTTGAACTCCGGGGTCTGTGTGTACCCTGATGCGCCAGAGAAACAAACAAGGTGCATAGCATATAAACGTACTCCCAGCTTATCTTGAATACGCGTGAGATATTCCGTAAGGAAGAAAAACCGTTTTGGGCCGTTCTAGCCGTTAGTAACGGCTATTCTGGTAACTATCGGGCATTATCCGTGACCCATAATGAACATACCTTAAAGTTTCAGAAAGATCGGCCAAGTACTTTCTGAGATATTCCATAAAAAAAACAGCCGTTATGGGCCGTTATGGCCGTTAGTAACGGCTATAACGTTATCATAAAACATTGGGCATGATCCGTGACCCATATGAACATACCTTCAAATTTTCAGAAAGATCGGCCGAGTACTTTCTGATATTCCATAAAGCCGTTAGTTATGGACCGTTATAAGCCGTTAGTTAAAATAATACAATCGGCATGATCCGTGACCCATAATGAACACACCTACAAATTTTCAGAGAGATCGGCTAAGTACTTTCTGAGATATTCTATAAAGAAAAAAACCATTATAGCCGTTAGTAACGGCTATGACAGCCGTTAATAACACATCGGGCATCATCCGTGACCCATAATGAACATACCTACAAATTTACAGAAAGATCGGGCCAGTAGTTTTTGTCTGAAGCGAGTGGAACACATTTTGACCACGGACGGGACGGACACACACACACACACACACACACACACACACACACACACACACACAGAGAGAGAGAGAGAGAGAGAGAGAGAGAGAGACAGAGACAGAGAGAGAGAGAGAGAGAGAGAGAGAGAGAGCATTTCTTCGTTCCCATTGTAAAGTACTCCCTGTCTCTATAAGAACTGGGAGTACAAGAAGTTGAATGACAAGCCGCCCACACCGGATGTTGAGAAAGCCGATGCCGATCCTTGCTTGGACCTCACGGGACTATACCCTGTCAGCTATATGACAAAATGTCCAATGTCCTTACACCCTGTCAGCTGTATGACAAAATGTCCCAATGTCCTTACACCTTGTCAGCTGCATGACAAAATGTCCCAATGTCCTTACACCCTGTCAGCTGTATGACAAAATGTCCCAATGTCCTACACACCTTGTCAGCTGTATGACAAAATGTCCCAATGTCCTTAAAACCCTGTCAGCTGTATGACAAAATGTCCCAATGTCCTTACACCCGTCAGCTGTATGACAAAATGTCCCAATGTCCTTACACCTTGTCAGCTGTATGACAAAATGTCCCAATGTCCCTTACACCCTGTCAGCTGTATGACAAAATGTCCCAAATGTCTTTTAAAACCCCTACACCCTGTATGACAAAATGTCCAATGTAATATCCTTACACCCTATCAACTGTATGACAAAATGTGCCAATATCCTTTACACCCTATCAGCTGTATGACAAAATGTCCCAATGTCCTTACACCCTATCAACTGTATGACAAAATGTCCCAATGTCCTTATACCCTACTAGCTGTATGACTGTATGAAAAAAAATCCCAATGTCCTTACACCCTACCAGCTGTATGACAAAATGTCCCAATGTCCTTACACCCTATCAGCTGTATGACAAAATGTCCCAATGTCCTAAGTGGCTAAGATTTTTACGGAAGAAAGATTTCTAACAAAATTTCTGGTGTGATTTTAGAAAGTGAATTTCATATCAAAGAGTTGTGTGAATGAGTCTTTTTTTTTTAATGACTTGTGAGTTGACTTCAACGCGGTGACAGCCCTGATATGGCCCTTTGCGGTCGGCTGGGCTATGAGCAACATTAGCTTTACCTTACATTGAAGGACTCCACAAACTGATGAGGCCTGCATGGAGGGAAAGGAAACATCAGAGCCTATAAATGATAGCTGATAGGTAAGGTAATGTTGCCTACAGCCCAGCCGACCGCAAAGGGCCATATCAGGGCGGTCACCGCGTTGAGGTCAACTCACAAGTAGCTGTCACAGAGCGGACATTCCCAGCTTTTGCAGTCCTGGACCGACACCAACCAGGTCAGACCAATGTCAACCTCTGCGCGGTTGCCTTGGCTTAAGGCTGTGTCAGGCCAATTGACATCTATAGGCTAGAACACCAAGGCTACATCAAAATGTTGTCATGCTCTGCATAGTTAAGCGGGGATTGTCTTCAGTCGTGACAAGCTCCTAGCATAACATTATCAGTCTCCAAAATTCCCCGAAGTCGGAGTGTGGCTGCCCATGTGGCGGGGTAATAATCAAAAACGGTTACACACGTAATGTTCTCATCCCTAGCTGATGCAGTTGTACCATAGTGTTCAAGTACTTCGGCTGTTTGGATGATCCCTGGTGTCTTTTAGCCAGGGTACAACAAACACAACAACAACAACTACAACAAACAACAACAACCTCTCTAAGCGGTGAAGAGAAAATCATTCCCGTCATGGCAGCGAGGCTGACTAAACACCTCACCAAAAATGAGTCCTTGGATGTGTCCCATCCAGATAAAGGAAGCATCTCGGGAGAGTCTAGTGACGTAGAACGTGTCACTCTAATTTGGGTTGACGCCAGGATAATATATCATGAAAAGTCAGCGTTGAGTACACAACCCTGTCATGCAGTCTTAGAGCAGAAGTCTTAGACATCCTCATAGACCACCATTTTCAAAGTCTGGAATCTGTGGCCACATCCTCTATAGACCACAGACCATTTTAAAACAAAGTCTGGAATTCTGTGGCCATGGAATACCATCCTCTATATCATCCTCCTCATGAAAGACCAGTCGAATTTGTGGCCAAACAAATCCTCTGGAATTCTAGTGGCCCTTCATGCCCTGCTGGCCTGGAATACTGATCCTCACTGACCAGCGTTTCGGTGTCCTCTTCATGCCCTGCATCATACTTCAGTTTCGGTGTTCTCTGCGCGTGATGTCTTCAGGGTTCGTGTTGGGCGTGGACGGGCGGGACGTTGAACACCCTAGCTCTGCGACTGATTGATGAGCATCGTCAGAAGGCGTTTATACACCACCGAAGTGACTCATCACGGGGCAGGGTCTTCTCTTGTGGGTTACCTCAACACGACCTGACACTGACAGTTCCCTGTGGATGGCCGGTGCCCTGCTGCGAGTAGACAAGGCGGAGTATGCCTGTGGACGGGGAACATCAGTGAGCGACGGAAGGGGGAGGGGGGAGGGGGGGGGGGGGGGGGGGTTGTTGCCAAAGTGGTTCCGAAGATAAGGCAGCATAGAAAGGAAGGAAGAAGAAGAAGCAATAAAAAGGGGGGAAAAAAGAGGAATCCACCACGAAAACAATCAGCTGTGAGAACATGTTCCACCTAGTTTATTTTATTTTTCTCCTGCTGGAATTATTTGAATTTCTGGCCTAACATGACATGCCTTCATACACACACACACACACACACACACACACACACACACACACACACACACACACACACGCACGCACACGACACACATACACGCACAAACGCACGCACATGCACACGCACACACACACACACACACACACACACACACACGCACACACACACACACACACACACACACACACACACACACACACACACACACACACACATCTGTGTTTAAGCAGCAGCACAAAGATGTCTCCCAGCCTTGTGTAAGCAGCCGGATGTATGACGTGTGTAAATTCAGTTTCGCTGCGAAAACCTCTCGTTTGTCTCGTGTCATCTGAAGTGAATTTATTCGCACACTCTTGGAGACATTATTTTCTTCAAAGGGGGTGAAAGGGAATGTGTGCGGGAAAAGAACAACAAATGAGTTAAAGAAGAGATGACAAAAAAAAGTAATAATGAGGAAATAAGGGGAATAAATACGGAAGAAACCGAGTGAGACATAGAAGAAAATTGTTCAAATAGAGAAAGAAAAAAAAGAAAGAGGAAAAAGGAAAGAGGGTAAAGGAGAGAGAGAGAGAGAGAGAGAGAGAGAGAGAGAGAGAGAGAGAGAGAGACAGACAGACAGACAGACAGACAGACAGATAGACAGACACACAGAGGCGGAGAGAGAGAGAGAGAGAGAGAGAGAGAGAGAGAGAGAGAGAGAGAGAGAGAGAGAGAGAGAGAGAGAGAGAGAGAGAGAGAGAGAGAGAGAGAGAGAGAGAGACTATTCTCTTGAACGGTAAATTAGCTTTCTTTTCAAACTTGCCGTTGCCGTTCAACCAGACTAACACTTAATGTTACAGCACGTGTATCAAAATATGGGTACACGTTTATATGTCAACACACAGAGAAGAAACGTATTAAGAAAACAAAGAAAAGACAAATAAAAGAAAGACACACACACACACACACACACACACACACACACACACACACACACACACACACACACACACAACACACACACACACACACACACGCGCGCGCGCGCGCACGCACGCACGCACGCACGCACACGCACACACACACACACACACACACACACACACACACACACGCACGCACGCACGCACACACACACACACACACACACACACACACACACACACACACATCTCAAAACAAAAGCATACTAAAGATACCTTCATGTGAAGCCACCATAACTGACCTTTCAAATGATGGAGGGGGTCAAAATAGTGAAAAGAAATGCACCTACACGGGAGCAGCATGTAGGGATCTAAAGGTGATGAAATTCAATATAAAAGAATAAAATCAGAAAAAAAATGTGAAAAAGCAAATCTAATCTAAGTAAAGTTCTGTCTGTCTGTCTGTCTGTCTGTCTGTCTGTCTCTCTCTCTCTCTCTCTCTCTCTCTCTCTCTCTCTCTCTCTCTCTCTCTCACACACACCACACACACACACACACACAGGCTAGGCTATACCAACGTAGCAGTCAAGTCAGTCACACACACACACACACACACACACACACACACACACACACACACACACACACACACGCACACACGCACGCTACCCCTTCCTCTCTCCTCTTAGTCCCCCCGTCCCTCTCCCGAACACTCAAATCCTTGTCAACACACAGATCCCCCACCCCCATTCCCATCCCCATCCCCACGCAACCACCCCCTACCCAACCATCACCTTCCCCACCCAGTTCACAAAGTTTGCAACAACTCGGGTTCGGGGAAAGGCTTGTCAAAAACAGCTACGTAACCACTAAGTCTAAGGCCAGCTTCACACACGGACAGAGACACAGCATTGCGCAATGTGGGTGGAAACATGTTCCAAACACGTGGCGCGGAAACCTTGAAGCGACGTGTATAGATACAATTAATACTATAACTACCATCGTCATATCGTCACCAAAAGTGATAGCAGTTCTCCCTATATCATTTCAATATTTTTATCATCATCACTATCATTACTGTTATTGCTATTGCTATCATTATTATAATCATTGTCATCGTTATTATTATTATTATTTTAACTCCCATGGTCCCCTTCTCAACGGCCTCGTTTTCATTCAAAAACTCACCTTGCGCCGTGTATGAAAAGATAGTGATTGCTCGTTTTCTTCGTTCCCCGTCTTCATTCAAAACCCATCCTGTACCGAATATGAGAAGAAGATGAATGATTGTTCGTTATACGTTTTCATAGTCCTAAATGTTGATTGTTCTCCCCTGCAGAAGACCTAAGAGATTGAAACGCGTCGTGTTTTTTTTTTTTTTTTTTTTCTTTTAATAGTCTGTTGGAATCACTGACAATTCTCTCTAAAGCGATGTTCCCCTAGTGGGACTCCTTTTGCATCTTATTCTACCGACAACACTCTGCTCAATATCCCTACGACCTATGGCGATCGTTCTTTTTCTTTTCAGGGTCCGGTTTCTTGGTACAAACTCCAATATCTTCGCGTAGTTCAAACTCTCTGTCTTCCTTCAAGGCATCTCTTAAAACAACCCTCTTCATCTCATCTATCAAGAGCAGTTCTTTCTCTTCCTCTTCCCTTGCCCATCAAATTGATTCTGCGACTTGTGTGTGTGTGTGTGTGTGTGTGTGTGTGTGTGTGTGTGTGTGTGTGTGTGTGTGTGTGTGTGAATATGCATCCTGTTTGTATCGCAGTATTCATCTTCTTATTGGTTTCATTTATGTTTTCTTTAACCTTTTATGTTTTTGTAAGCGCTTAGGGCTTATGGTGAAAGATTTAGCGCCATAAAATAATAATAATAATTGCTATTATTATCATTATCTTATGTCAACAGCAAGAACTAGTCAGCCGATTGTAAAAGAAAGGTTCGCTCCCCACATTCTGTTTTGTCCAGCAGAACGTCATCGAAGTGACGTTTATAATGTTGTTCATGTGAATGTCTGTTCTTCCACGATATCGGTTCTTTACACAAAGCAATGACCTCACCTCTCCACTCCCCATCCCACACACACTCCAGTCTTGCGGAATCTTATCTCGAGCAGCGAGCAACACCCATCCACCCACACGTTATGTGGCCTCTGCAGTCAGCTGGGCTAAAAACACCTATGACCAGTTGGCAGAGCGCCGGACTCGTAATCCAAGGGTTGCGGGTTCGAATCTCCGCCCGGCCGTTTTCGGTACAGGGGGATTTTTTCCCTCGGAGTTAACATTGGTTCTGACTCTCCCCTTTCCCATACAGTCCTTCGAATGAGACTAGAAACCGAGGTTCCGTGTGTGAACGCACGCATAATATCTTGCACACACGTCAAATCCCTTCACTAACTTTCGGAAGAGAAGGCCATTTGGCCGTTGGTATGGATGACACGTTACACATAGCATGCACCTTCCCCAAAGATGGAGTATGGCTGCCTTAATGGCGGGACAAAAAACGATCATACACACAAAACTCCACTCCCTTCGTTGGGCAGATGGGATTAATACTTGCCTGTCTATACAGGGAGTGTCCGCAGGAGTATCAGCCTGTGTACGCAGAAGATCTCAGTCAGGTGTCCTCTTTGGGTTAGGTCAAAAACACTTCCACAACGTTCCCGTACTGTTCCAATCTCAGGTGACATGACAAACAGGGGAAGTTATTCCAACTATCCTAAGGGACTGATGATGTCTATCTATACACTACATACACACTCCACTCATGACCTAAACCCACGTAGATTTAACCAAGGGCAGCGAAAAATGCCCGTTTGTTTGCTTGTTTGTTTTGTTTTGTTTTGTTTTGTTTTAGTTGCAAGATGAGGCGACTGCAGGTGGAAATCTAAACAAATTTTAAATATGAAATCAAAGCAACCACCAAGACAACGTAGACAAACGTTTGTCTTGTGATTCGTTTGTCTACGTGTTTTGGCGGTTCGCTGTTAACTACATTTTAAATTTGTTTTGTTTTTGTTACAGTAGAGCGCAAACTAGACGCGAACTCAGAACCTTGTAACTCCCAGCCTCGTGCTCTGAGCCGCTGGGCTAAGCCATAAAGGCAGGCCATGACGTCAGTTTGGTTTTCATGTCCGCCACAGCTGACAGATCATCTGTGTGCATTTGTTATAACCAGTGGAATACTGCAGCAGTCTGGTGGGGAGGAGGGTGCGCGGGGGGGGGGGGGGGGGGGGGGGGGGGGGGGGGGGGGGGGGGGGGGGGGGGGGGGGGGGGGGGGGGGGGGGGGGGTGGGGGGGGGAAGGGGGGGGGGGGGGGGGGGGGAAGGAAGGGGAGGGGAGGAGAAGGGAGTTAAGGTGCTGCAGGGGGGGGGGGGGGGTTGGGGGGGGAGGGAAGGTAGGAGGGGGAATGGGGAGAGAGAGAGATGAGGGAGAGAGAGAGAGAGAGAGAGAGAGAGAGGGAGGAAAGGGATGGGGAGGGGGGAAGCGGGCTGTTAAATCGAAGCTTTATAGTCTTGCTAGTAGTGGGTGGTATTTTTTTTTTTTCTTTGTACCGTGATGAGAGGCGTGCACGCACTAGCACGCTGATGCGCATGCGCTATCACAATCGCACATACATACACTTACACACACATAAACAGGAACGCACGCTCGCACACATACACATAAACAGAGACAGGCAGACACAAAGAGAGCGAGACACTGACACTAACACTGACATTTTATTGAATAAACATATATGCATGTTCATTTCAAGGGGACAAAAACAGAGCGAGACAGCGACAGAGATAGACAGAGAGACAGAGACAGAGAGAGAGAACAATTTTTTTTTCAGAGAGAGACAGACAGACAGACAAATAGACAGAGAAAGAGAGAGAATTGGCTTAGACAGACAGACAGAGACAGACAGAGACAGACAGAAACAGACAGAGCTCAGAACTCAGAAAAAAAAAGTGTATCCAAACAAGGATTGAGATTTTGGCAGGGCATAGTCTTCAAAGACAGGCCCTTAGTCAAACGGTCAGAGCCTTAGTCAAATAATGGTCAGAGCCTTTGTCAAACGGTCAGAGCCTTTGTCAAATTTGTCAGAGCCTTTGTCAGAACGGTCAGAGCCTTTGTCAAACGGTCAGAGCCTTTGTCAAATTAATGGTCAGAGCCTTTGTCAAAGAGCCTTTGTCAAGTTAATGGTCAGAGCCTTTGTCAAACGGTCAGAGCCTTTGTCAAACGGTCAGAGCCTTTGTCAAATTAATGGTCAGAGCCTTTGTCAAACGGTCAGAGCCTTTGTCAAACGGTCAGAGCCTTTGCCAAACGGTCAGAGCCTTTGTCAAATTAATGGTCAGAGCCTTTGTCAAACGGTCAGAGCCTTTGCCAAACGGTCAGAATTAATGGTCAGAGCCTTTGTGCCTTTGTCAACGGTCAGAGCCTTTGCCAAACGGTCAGAGCCTTTGCCAAACGGTCAGAGCTTTTTGCCAAACGGTCAGAGCCTTTGCCAAACGGTCAGAGCCTTTGCTTGCGGAAGCTGACGGTCGAGAGTTGGAATCCCACTTGGGGTTGGATTTGTCTTCAGCCTGAAAACTCTCCCTGTCCACACA
>JADBJO010002085.1:72500-80000 GCA_016801955.1 Conus betulinus
GATGAAACTGCCAGTCGCATGGCTGGAACCAAAGTTCTTCTCCTTGGCTTTCTTCTCCTCTGCCTCTGGATTTCATTTCAGCTTCATATTCCAGTGAAATCGTCATTCTTAGAACTGAGAGAGAGAGAGAGAGAGAGAGAGAGAGAGAGAGAGAGAGAGAGAGAGAGGAGAGAGGAGAGAGAGAGAGAGAGAGAGAGAGAAAAAATCTGTTCAGTGGCGTATTCTTATGGTAGTCATTAGCAGAGGTGGATGCTAGTTTTTCTTCCCATGCCAAAAAAAAACCACTTTCATGGTCTCATCAGGTTTTATTTGTCTCACTGTTTGTTTGTTTGTTTTGTTTGATTTTTTTTTCCCCATCAGGCTCTTCTGCTCGTGAACTTTGTTGAACATTTCAGTGTGAGATGATACTTCTTATAAAACCAGGTGTGTGTGTGTGTGTGTGTGTGTGTGTGTGTGTGTGTGTGTGTGTGTGTGTGTGTGTGTGTGTGTGTGTGTTTGGGGGGGGAGGGGGGGGGGGGGGAGAAATTCGTTCAGTATAGTCCTCTCATGTTCAGTGAATATCAAAGGAGGACAGTAACAGTTTTGTCCCTTGTGACGAAACATGGCTAATCTCCCTGCGGGCTCAAACGCCGTTTTCCTTGAAATCCGTTTGCCTCTGGATTTAAACTGCACATTTCGGTGTGAAATCATCGTTCTTAGAAAGGGTGCAGGGAGAGAAAATCTGTTCAGTGATGATGATGATGGACTCTCCCAACGTGTCCGACGGATAAGCAGGCAGGCAGGTCATCTGCTGATGTGGGTCCCCCCATGTGGGAATGAAGACCAGTTCCTAAGGCACCACAAAGTCGTCCACAGATGCTGCATGGAACGGAGTCTTGCAAGGTTGGGCCACGTTTTTCTCCGATTCCTCTTTTCCTGGAATCGCTGCCTTAAATGGCAAAGCAGGAAACGTCAGTTTTGTCCCTTTGCCGAAAACAGAATCCCCTTTCAGTGCGGGGATCGAAAGTTCTTTCCTTTTGTTCGTTCTTCATTGTTATACCTCCCTTGCTGCGTTCAATGATGTCCATTCTCGTGTCCAACTTTGACAATACCCCCTTGATATCATTCATACAACAAGACCCATGGGGTTTAAGGGCCGTTCTATAGAGTGATGGCAGACCAGGGATCAGGGCTGGAAGCAGGGAATCCCACTAAAAGGCGGTCTATGCAGCTTTCATCAGTTAAGCTGGCATCGGTCATGGGGTTTGAGCTCTGCATCGGTACAAGTCTGAATCGATAGATAGCGGAATTTCGAACTAGCTTCTCTGTCTGTCTGTCTGTCTGTCTGTCTGTCTGTCTCTCTCTCTCTCTCTCTCTCTCTCTCTCTCTCTCTATCTAACTAAAAACTTGATAATTAAAAGAATTGTATCCGCTATATAGTATTTGTTCTCCAAAGTTCCTCTTTTATTTTTCATCTCTCTCTCTCTCTCTCTCTCTCTCTCTCTCTCTCTCTCTCTCTCTCTCTCTCTCTCTCTCTCCCTTCACTTTAAATAAAAATTTGAAAATGTAAAAGAAAAAAAATGTACCCGCAGGGTTCATCTATGTATTATTTGCTCTTCAAAATTCCTCTTTTAATGTTATTTTTGTTTTCTCTCTCTCTCTCTCTCTCTCTCTCTCTCTCTCTCTCTCTCTCTCTCTCTCTCTCTCTCTCTCCCTTCACCTTACACGAAAAATTTGAAAAATAAACAATTTGTGGTCCGCTGAGGTTTCTTCTGTCTATGTATTGTTTGTTCTCCAAACTTCCTCTTTTAATTTCTATTTTTGTTTTGTCCCCCCCCCCCCTCTCTCTCTCTCTCTCTCTCCTCACACACACACACACACACAGTTTTTACTGAAGTGCCGTTGAAGCAACCGAGGGCTACAATAATGATGAATGGTTTACTGAAACGGGTGGTCGTCACTTTGTTTTGTTCATATTTAAGTTTTTTTCTCATACAGAGACAACAGACGCGCCCGCGCTTGCGAAAAACAGAAGACAGAGGAGAGAAGAGAGAGAGAGAGAGGAGGTGAGGGGGGGGAGAGAGACGGATGGCAGAGAGAGAGACGAGAGGTGGGGGTGGGAGGGGCGTAGGCAGAGACAGAGTGAGAGAGACAGGTCAGAAGAGGACAGAGACACAGACAGACACTTTCACACTCACGCGCACGCGTAGTGCCCCATACCTCGACGCGCGAAAAGAACCACGAACCGACAGGAGAGAGAGAGGAGAGAGAGGATGAGAGAGAGTGAGAGAGAGAGAGAGAGAGAGGGGAGAGTGGGAGAGAGAGATGAGAGGAGAGAGAACGGAGAACTGACGAGAAATGTCAGGCAGTGTTTCTGCCCTCTCGCCATGATATTGATCTACGCGCGACTGTACGTACTGGCCCTCCCCAAACTCCGAGCCCGTCCCTAACCCCCACTCTCCCCCCCCCCCCCCCCACCACACCCACCCATCTCTCTCTCTCTCTAGCTCTCTCTCTCTCCTCTCTCTCCCATTTCTTTTTTTCCACTTGGTCTGTCGATCACATGTGTTTGCCTTTGTGGTGTGTCGGATGATTTTCTCACTCCAAAAAAAAAACTGGGCGTGTAATAAATCAGCCGATACTGCTGCACTCAACGCCGACAGGAAGTCAAGATCGTCTCCCTTCGTCGTCGCAAAGCCTTGATGCGCATGGCCTATAACCTTTCTCCGTCCCACCCATACCCACCCCCCCCCCCCCCCCGCCCCCCCAGCCTTACTCCTCCCCACCTCCCCCCCCTCCTATCCCCGTACCCCCCTCCCCCCCCCCCCCCCCCCCCCCCCCCCCCCCCCCCCCCTTATTTTGCGCATTGGTCGACAAAATGCTGCGCATTCAGAGTTTTTAGCTGCAGGCGAAGCTAGCGGGCATTTATCGATTTTCTTCTTTCCATTCCAATGATGGCATGTATTTCGAATACACCTCTCTCTCTCTCTCTCTCTCTCTCTCTCTCTCTCTCTCTCTCTCTCTCTCTCTCTCTCTCTCTCTCGCTCTCTCTCTCTCTCCCCCCCCCCCCCCCTTTCTTACCCTGTGTTCCCATCATCTCCCCACCCTCTCCATCTACGTACTGACTGCAGAGGACATGGATTTACAGGGGGGGGGGGGGGGGGGGGGGGGGGGGGATGGTGGGTGTATTTGCACGTGACAAGTCAGCTTGTTCATAACTGCATTTCAAGTTTTAAAAGGATACATACTCTATTGCGATTTTTTGGGGTGGTGGTGGTGGTGGTAGTGGTAGTTTTTTGTTTTGTTTTGTTTGTTTGTTTTGGGTCAGTATGTGAATTTAAACATTCTTGTAGAGTTTACTTTCTATGTTTTGCTTGTATTATACATATTAATTATGATTCTGTTCTTGTAGGGAAAAAAATTACTGAAGCCTACCTATCGTGAATGCCTCATTTTGTGTTTTTAAAGCAAATTCAGTCAGAATATGTGAGTTGAAGTGTGCATTATGTGGTTAAGGTTTTTTCTTTCTTTTCTTTTCTTTTTTTCACTTGCATGTTTTAACAAAGTGAATCTAACGACAAACTTTCAGTTGTCAGAGTACCGGGCGCGCGTATGTGAGTGTGTCTGTTCGTGTGCCCGCGGCAAACCTTTACGTTGGAATTTTCTCAGCAGCTACAAGCCCTAACCTCGACATTCTTCAGCGGACCTAACATCTTTTATGACACATGTCTCGCCATCTGCCGCATTCGGACTGAATGCTGAAGGTCACATGTATGCGATTCACGTGTGCAGCAACATTTTCCGTCATTCCAAATTGATATTTTTGTATCCGTTGCCGACAAGAGATTATGTCAAAGGATCTTAGATGCAGAATGTGCAACTGATACTACATTCTTTCAGAAGAAGATCAGTTAATGCAATTTCCACCCAGCAGATGTACAGACATGAACAGACAGATGATCGTAAACAGAAGTATTTATTCTGTATTTGGGTATGTTTTGTGAAAAAAAGAGCAATTTGATTTAATCGTCTGTGGTCAGTCAGGCAACTTTCTCTTTTTATATTTTAGACTTAAATACAGTTTATATAAGAGAGAGAGAGAGAGAGAGAGAGAGAGAGAGGGAGAGAGAGAGAGAGAGAGAGAGAGAGAGACTGTGCAAGTCAAGTCACTGGTAATACTGATATTTCTCTGTTGGTTTGAACATTGATACCATCGAAAATAAACTCCTCAACCCCTTGGTGATACTGCTTTTCTCTGTTGATGCTTTTGATTTGAAACATTGATGCACGAGAATGTGAGCGTGCGTACGCCGTGCACGCACGTGTGTGTGTGTGTGTGTGTGTGTGTGGTGTGTGTGTGTGTGTGTGTGTGTGTGTGTGTGTGTGTGCGTGCGCGCGCGCGTGCGTGCGTGCGGCGTGCGTGCGTGCGTGCATGGTGTGCGTGCGCGCGTGTACAAATAAAAACACAAGCACTGATGTCCTACCATGGAACAGAAGAAGAAAAGAACAGCAAAACAAAAACAAAAACAAAGAGAGGAGAGAGAGAGAGAGAGAGGAGAGAGAGAGAGAGAGAGAGAGAGAATGCTCCCCAACCCCATGAGCCTCATTTCTTATATCCATTCCTCAAATAAAATCTCGGGCATGATCCGGACCCATAATGAACATGCCTACAAATTTTCAGAAAGAGCGGCCCAGAAGTTTTGTCTGGGGCGAGTGGAACACATTTTTGACCACGGACGGACAGACACACAGACAGCATTTCTTCGTTCCCATTGTAAAGTACTCCCTGTTCTATAGGAACTGGGAGTACAAAAACGAAATACATAAATAAATATTGAAAAAAAAAAAAAAAAGCGGGGGTGGGGGGGGTGGGAGGGGGGGGGGGGAGGAATAACGACGATTCGACGTCATTCAAGCCTCCAGTCGGACAGCCGCAAGAGCAAGAATGATGCTGTCCTCCCAGATGCAGATAGACAGACAGACAAACAGATAGCAGCGCCACTTTAGACTGGCGTCCGAATGGGGGAATCGTACCGGACGGGTGGACATTTGAAAATGACACCAAAAGATTGGCCCGGGCGGCTAGGTATTTATTTGTTGTCGGGGCTTGTATCTGAGACAGGTCCCCCTCCCTCCACCCCCCTCCCCCGTGGGGATACCGGGAGGGGGGGGGGGGTCTTTTTGTACAAATAGTTCCCCCTCCTTCTGATATTCTGTGCTAGTAATGTCCCCTTTTCCGGTCACTCTCAGTAACTCTTGTCTCCTCCTTTTGCTGTACTGTCGTCTACTGTCCTTTCTGTCTACCATACCTTTTATCTATCTTTTCCCACAACCTCTTCCCACAAATTTCTGCACTCAACGAAGTCGGAGTGACTGACTATACTCGAGTATTGTGTGAGTATCCCAACAGGGTAGAACGAGTTCACACACGCTACCAGATACTGGAACGCTGAAGAAGAAGAAGAAGAAGAAGAAGAAAAAGAAGAAGGCAGACAGGAAGGCAAGTTCCCTTACTCTGTCTGTGTCTCTAGGTCTGTCCACCCGTATGTTTGTCTGTCTGTCACCGACTCCCTTCCCCCCCCCCCCCCCCCCCCACACACACACAACACACGCACGCACGCACACGTGTGCATTATTTGTGTGTGTGTTTGTGTTTGTGTGTGTGTGCGCGCGCGCGTGCGTGCGTGTGTATGTGTGCGCGTGCGCGCGATTGTATGTGTGTGCGTGCGCACGCACGCGTGTACATGTGTGTGTGTGTGTGTGTATGTGTGTGTGTGTGTGGAGAGAGAGAGAGAGAGAGAGAGAGAGAGAGAGAGAGAGAGAGAGAGAGAGAGAGAGAACTGACGAGAAATGTCAGCCAGTGTTTTCTGCCCTCTCGCCACTGATATTGATCTATGCGCCACTGTACGTTACTGGTCCCTCCCAAACTCCGAGCCCGTCCCTACCCCCCACTCCTCCCCCTCCCCCCCCCCCCCCCACCCACCTCTCTCTCTCTCTCTCTCTCTCTCTCTCTCTGTCTCTCTCCCATTTCTTTTTTCCACTTGGTCTGTCGATCACATGTGTTTTGCCTTTGTGGTGTGTCGGATGATTTTCTCACTCCAAAAAAAAATTGGGCGTGTAATAAATCAGCCGATACTGCTGCACTCAACGCCGACAGAAAGTCAAGATCGTCTCCCTTCGTCGTCGCAAAGGCTTGATGCGCATGGCCGATAACCTTTCTCCGTCTCCCCCCCCCCCCCCTCCCATCCCCCCTCCCACCTAGCCTTACCTCCTCCTTTCCCCCTCTTATCCGCGTACCCCCCCCCCCCCCCCCCCCCCCCCCCCCCCCCCCCCTTATTTTTGCGCATTGGTCGAGTCGACAAAATGCTGCGCATTCAGAGTTTTAAGCTGCAGGCGAAGCTAGCGGGCTTTTTAATTTCGATTTTTTTCTTTCCATTCCAATGATGACATGTATTTCGAATACCCCCCTTCTCTCTCTCTCCTCTTCTCTCTCTCTCTCTCCTCTCTCTCTCTCTCTCCAATCTCTCTCTCTCTCTCTCTCTCTTCCCCCCCCTCCCCCCCTTTCTTACCCCCTGTTTCCTTCATCTCCCCACCCTCTCCATCTACGTACTGACTGCAGAGAACATGAATTTACAGGGGGGGGGGGGGGGGGGGGGGGGGGGGGGGGGTTTTACACGTGATAAGTCAGCTCGTTCATAACTGCATTTGAAGTTTTAAAAGGATATATACATTATTGCGATTTTTTTTTTTTGGTGTGGTGGTGGTGGTAGTGGTAGGGTTTTTTTTTTTTTTTTTTTTTGTTTTTGTTTGTTTTTTTTTGGTCAGTATGCGAATTTAAACACTCTTGTAGGATTTACTTTCTATATTTTGCTTGTATTGTATTTCCCGTTAATTATGGTTCTGTTCTTGTAGGGGGAAAAAATCACTGAGGCCTGTCTATCGTGTATGCCTCATTTTGTGTTTTACAGCAAATTCAGTCAGTCAGAACATGTGAGTTGAAGTGTACATTCTGTGGTTAAGGTGGGGTTTTTTTGTTTGTTTGTTTGTTTTTTTTACTTGCATGTTTTAACAAAGTGAATCTGTGTCTAACGACAAACTTTCAGTTGTCAGAGTACCGGGCGCGCGTATGTGAGTGTGTCTGTTCGTGTGCCCGCGGCAAACCTTTACGTTGGAATTTTCTCAGCAGCTACAAGCCCTAACCTCCCCATTCTTGAGCGGACCTAACATCTTTTATGACACATCTCTCGCCATCTACCGCATTCGGACTGAATGCTGAAGGTCACATGTATGCGATTCATGTGTGCAGCAACATTTTCAGTCATTCCAAATTTGTATTTTTGTATCCGTTGCAGTCAGTTGCAAATGATTGCTTTATATACTGACAAGAGATATGTCAAATGATCTTAGATGCAGAATGTGCAACAGATACTACATTCTTTCAGAAGATCACGTTATGCAGTTTCCACCGTGCAGATGTACAGATATGAATAGACAGATTATCATAAAGAGAAGTAATTTATT
>JADBJO010002085.1:82500-90000 GCA_016801955.1 Conus betulinus
TGGATCGTCTGCTAAGAAATGGCTGCCCATACATCTTTTGAACTTTTTGAATAATGATAGCTATTATATGCATTTTGATTATTTTCCGACGGTTGCTTTGAATTAATAAAGTTTGAATTCTATGGATCCGACCATCAAGAGACTCCTGTGACAGTACAAAGTGTCCGTCACAGACTCCTCTGGTCAACAGGCAATTTAGGCATATGTGTACGCGAGTCAAGTGTCAACAAGACCCACGGGACAAGATACGACAGGGTCACAGGCTGAAAAGAAATAGGGAAAACTACAATTAAAGTGAAAATAATTGAAGGAATGTACTAACCTGTTACATAGAAAACGACAAGGCTACAGTAATTTATCCATGGGGCTGCTAAATCCAACGAATATTAACAACACAAAGTCCAACACCGCACGAAACACGACCACAGAAGAACACACACCGAGTGTCAAAGGTTAGCATGGCAGCTATTGTTATACAGACCCAAGATTCGGGGGATGCACGGTAGAAGGCGATATGCTAATTTTGCGCATGTGTAAACGAAGTAAATAAAAGATGCTTAAAATAGTACGGCTTTCCGGAGAATTATACGACACAGGTGTAGAAAGGTCTTCACTGTATATGTATACGAAAATAGGATGAGGGAAATGAAATAGAAAACATGTGTTTTGCATGCTAGTGTCAATAGAAAACATGTGTTTTGCATGCTAGTGTCAACAGCAGTCATATCATGAGTTTTGAAATAATAATATATATACTTATATTACGTTCATAAGGAAGAACGTACTGAGAAGCACTAATGTATGATTAAGATAGAATTCTGCATGCACATACTGTCATGGAAAAATATTTTGTTGCAGTCATGGTAAATTTTGTTCTAACTATATAAAATTGATTTATTTCTTGTTGCGTACTCATGTGAATAGGCTGATAAAGTCACGAGTCACGAGTCTCTCTCTGTATCTGTGTCTTTGTCCCACGTACACTTTGTGTGTGTGTGTGTGTGTGTGTGTGTGTGTGTGTGTGTGTGTGTGTGTGTGTGGATGTGTGTGTGCGTGCGCGCGCGCGCGCGCGCGCGTGTGTTTTGTGTATGTATGCGAGTGTGGGGGTGGGCGTTTGTACGTGCACAAGCGCGTGCGCTTGTGTGTGTGTGTGTGTGTGTGTGTGTGTGTGTGTGTGTGTGTGTGTGTGTGTGTGTGTGTGTGTGTGTGCGCTCGCGTGTGTTTGTTTTGTGTATGTGTATGCGAGTGTGGGGGTGTGCGTTTGTATGTGCACAAGCGCATGCGTTTGTGTGTGATGCGTGTGTGTGTGTGTGTGTGTGTGTGTGTGTGTGTGTGTGTGTGTGTGTGTGTGTGTGTGTGTGTGTGTGCGTGTGTGTGTGTGTGTGTGTGTGTGTGTGTGTGTGTGTGTGTGTTGCGTGCGCCCGCGCGCGCGTGCTCGCACGCAATTATTGTGATGATTTTCCTTCATGACTGATTGAATTCCTCAGATAGGGAAGAACTGCCGAGGAGAAAGTCTAGTTGTACTGATTCATTGTCCACTTCTCATCCTCCACTCCGCCCTATGGCCAGATCAGCTTCACACTGTTTGATCTTGCATTTTCCCACATATACGCTAGTAGAGCGTCCCCCCCCCCCCCCCCCCCCCCCCCCCCCACACACACCACACACACACACACACACACTTAACATTATGAAAGACTGTGTGCGAGTTGCAGGCTGCTCAGCCAGACATCTTGCACGACCCACAACGTCTAATGGACATTATCACGTGACCTGTTTCTCTCTCTGTGTGTGTGTGTGTGTGTGTGTGTGTGTGTGTGTGTGTGTGTGTTTCATTATGGCCTCTTCTTTTCGTCAAAAGAATCTTTAATAATCTATCATTGGTATGGAGGCAAAATGTCGTGCCATGGAGCTGAGCCAATGAACTATAGTCCTGGTCTGTTGAGTCTGTGGAACAGTAACGCACACTTCTTGTTGTCGTTGTTGTTGTTGTTGTCATTTTATTATTGTTGCTGTTGTTATCATAATTGTCATTATTATCATCATCATTATTACCCTCATCGTTATCATTTTATCAGTACTATCATTTATTTTCATCATTATTGTTATTCTTGTTTCATCTTCTTCCTGTTATTGTTATTATTATTATCATTATTATTATTACCATTATAATTATCATTATCATCATCATTAACATCATCAGTATTGTTGTTGACGTCATCATCATCATCATCATCATCTCTCTCTTTGGCTCCGGATTCTTTGCTCAAGATCTGTCTCAGTGTCCGGATTTCGCATCCATAGCCACCTCGCCAGTTCTCGCACCTAATAAACTCGTCTCAGTCGAGCCCCGTCTTGACCTCCTTCGTACAGCTGCCGCGCCTGTTCAGAATGGACTCACGATACTGGAAGAGGTTCCATTCTTCCTCTTTCGCGTCCATAGCCACCTCGCCAGTTCTCGCCCCTGACGCCCATCTTGCGTTGAAGTGGATGAAGGTATGTATTGCTCGGTCATTTTCGTTGTCCTGAGTGTTTTGTATCTTGCCTGAAGAAGACCTACGAGGCCGAAACGCGTCGTGTTGTGTCTTGTGATTCGTTTGTCTACGGTTGTTTTTTTTTTGTTTGTTTTTTTTTTTTTTCAGTGCGCTATTAATTACATTTAAAATTTTGTTTACATTTTCGCCTGCAGTTTTTTTACTTTGCAACTATTTTTTTCCGTTGAACGTGGTGTTTTTGATAAATGAATATTGTCTGGAACCGTTGACCAGTGACGTACTTTTCTCTACGCCGACTTTCATTTCATTATGTACTTGCTAATTTCTACAATCTGGAGGCCAGTTTCTGGATCACCGTTTCGCTGCCTCTCAAGAGATCGATGTTATCACTGAACGCTGGTTACAAAGACATTGCCTTTCTTTGCATGAAGGAGTTGTTGAAGTCCTATCACGTTTCTTGATTGTCTTCTCTAGATATAATGTTACAAGGAGATCGACTTGAGTTATCATCGCCTTGTCGATTCATTATCTAAATAGGCCTATTAGTGTTTTTAACATTAGATGCGCATAGCTTGATGTGACGTTAGTTTAGCAGATGACGTAAATGTAGACGTAATAATTCCGGAAGTGTCTGTGGAATCCTTGAATCGACCCAAATGTGCGTGAAACTTTGAGAAGGTTCGATAAATTGCTTCGAGAATATTTCAGCCATTATGATTAGTTGTTTTATGCTATTACTATCGAATCTTCTCGGGCATTCTGATTGATCATAATACGTCATGGTTCCCGAACTTTCTAGATCATTCCAGCCTTTTATACTATGTCGTGATTGTTAAGCTTTTAAGACTAACCAAACCCACCAGACATATATTTTTCAATCATAAAACTGCACATAAAAGTATCAAAGATGGCGGCATTGGTCTTCCTGAACTAAAAACTTTTGTTTTATCTCTGAAGCTGTCCTGGATACGTAAAGCTGAGATGTCAACCCATAGATGGCGAAATATTCTGTTGTTTAACTTCCCTAAGTGGTCGCTTATGAAAAATATGGTCCAGAATTCGTTTCCAAATTTACTAAGTATAATCAGTTTTGGGCTGAAGTTCTTGATGCGTATAAATTCTTTTATTACAAGTGTTCCCCCAAAACTCCACTGAACTTCTTGCCGAACCATTATGCCACAATAAGCGATTTCAAATCGAAAGAAGAAGTGCATTGTATCGAAAAAACTAAATAGCAAAGATATTAACTGTCTCGCCCACTTTTTTGATGACAAAGAAAGTTCTTGCCACATGCACTTTTTAAAGAAAAATATAATATAAATATTGATTTTGTCACTTTTGCTGGCTATAAATCGACTATAATGGACTATGTGAAAACCTCTGGTATAACTATAAAAAACGATAATACATACATAAACTCATCATTGTGCTTTAAACATCTTTTCGCTATAAATAAAGGCTCCAAGTTGTATTATGATATCATCATTGCGAATAATCAAAAGCCAAAATGTTGTGATAAATGGGACATGAAATTGCTGATGCAAAATGATTGGAAATCCTGTTTTTTGCACGCGCATAAGATACGTGATGTAGGGGCTGCAGTGGTTTCAACTGAAAATATTACACAGGTGTTTATGCACAAATGTTGTTTTAAAGGAGGAGATTGGAATCGTTGAAAGTAATAACTGTAGTTTTTGCAGCACATCCAAAGATAGCATTGATCATATGTTTTGGAAATGTCACCATGTACAAGTATTTTGGAATGCTTTCATTGGCTTAATGAAAGAAAAATGTTTGAATGCTGAAAATGTCCTTTTGACAGAAGCACTAGTACTATTTGGCTATGACAATGCAATTGTGGGCGACACCGTCTTTTATTTTATAATACTATTTGCGAAATATTACATATACATTTGTAAAATAAACAACACCCTGCCACAAATACAAGTATTTATAAATAAATTAAAATTTAGATACAAAATTGAGGGAACATATTGCATATTTGAAATTAAACCATGCAGATTTTTTTTGACTAGATGGCTGACATACAGACCATTGATGGATACTGCGTAACATTTGTGCCCTTTGTTTTTTTTTCTTTTCTTTTTTTTTTCTTTTCAAAAACAGTTGCACTAATAGATTTAGAAGTGTAAGATGAGGTGTGTAAATGAACACTTTTTCTGTGCATTATTAGAGGCCTGATTTCAATATTTTGCCACTCTCTCTCTCTCTCTCTCTCTCTCTCTCTCTCTCTCTCTCTCTCTAGATAGATAATGTTTGCATGAATTTGTGAATTCACACTGCTTGGGGTGATTTATTTCTTTATTTATTTCTTTATGTACATACTTGCCTTCCCTGTATATATACATGTTGGAATGCAAATTAAAAAAAAGTTAAAAAAAAAAAAAAAAAAAAAAAAGCTTTTAAGACTAAAACCATGTTTGCATGATTGGCTGTGCTACGCCAGTTTTCGAATTTTCAGTTTCAGAACTAAGAGTAATCGAGATTTGGGAATCTGAAGGATGGCATTTGACAGGGGTGATGACAGAGAGTGGTCGATGAATATTTTTAGTGTTGAAGGACACGTTTCCTTCCGTTTTGTATCGGTCATGTGAAGATTGATCAATGAATCTCCTGCTAAATGTAACGACTTGTTACCAGAGCCGAGCGTTCCTCTGTCTGGATTGATTAAACGAAAGATTATAACCAGCTCATCATTCTTTTCAGTTAGCGTTACTGACGTATCAGAACCAGCTCATCCTTCATTTCAGAACCAACTCATCCTTCATTTCAGAACCAACTCATCATTCATTTCAGCTAGCGTTACTGACGTATCAGAACCAACTCATTATTCATTTCAGAGCCAACTCATCCTTCATTTCATAACCAACTCATCCATTTCAGAACCAACTCATCATTCATTTCAGTTAGCGGTACTGACGTATCAGAAACCAACTCATTATTCATTTCAGAACCAACTCATCATTCATTTCAGAACCAACTCATCATTCATTTCAGTTAGCGTTACTGAAGTATCATAGAGAGTTTGATTCTCCGTCGAAACGTTATCTCACTAACACACACACACACACACACACACACACACACACACACACACACACACACACAGAGAGAGAGAGAGAGAGAGAGAGAGAGTGAGAGAGAGAGATGAAATGAAAATGGTTTGTTCATATATATATATATATATAGAGAGAGAGAGACGAGAGAGAGAGAGAGAGAGATAAAGCCATAGCCCTGATAAAGAGAGAGAGAGAGAGAGGAGAGAGAGAGAGAGGAGAGAGAGAGAGAGAGAGAGAGAGAGAATCATAGTACTCCAGCCTTTGTTCAGAAATTTCTGACCAGGTTTTTTTTTGTTTGTTTGTTTGTTTTTTTTTGTGTTTTTTTCGGAAAAACTGCTGTGTCATCTTTGTAAAGTATTGTCACGACTTTGATAAGGCTGTTGTCAGAGTAATTGTTGTTTCTGGGCCGTACAAACCTTAATGGCAGACACCGCGAAAAGGTTTTCTTGGAATCAGTGAAGTGGTGGTAAAGTTCACATTGCTGTTGAGCTGCCTTTCTACCAACTGTCTGATGTTAAAGGTCTGTTCAGATGCTATCTTACTGGCCTGAACTCTGCTGCTCTTCCTCTGTGTGGATTTCCCTTGTCTTTTCTCGGAGTTTCTTCAACGCTGACCTAAAATCGTTTTCATGGAGCGGCTGATCAAACTTAATGATCCTAGTTTTGGCAAAGTCACATTTCGCCTTCCTTAAAATACTAGTGGAATGTTAGAGATTGTGTCCATTCTTTTGGCCAGAACTGTTTCCCATATATCCGACAGGTGACTGTTGGATCTTGGATGATTTCTTAGCTCTCTATGCTTCAGTAGTTTTGCAGGCACATGGGCAGGACACTCGTTGACTTGTCTGCTTTGATCTGCAGACAGTTTCTTCCACCTCTTCCTGGGGTACCAAAGGGCCTTCAGACTGGCTGCATCATATAGCAGTACCAAAGGGCCTTCAGACTGGCTGCATCATATAGCAGTACCAAAGGGCCTTCAGACTGGCTGCATCATGTAGCATAGCATATTGACGTCTTCTACAGGCAGTCATTAGTGCATTCTTTTCAGTTCTCTGTCCACCTGATGACCTCTGTCTGCTCCGTGAGAAAGGAACCGTTCTTGCGTTGTTCCGCCGCTACAGACTGGGGCTGCTTTGATCTGGTCGGTGTCTTCGGTGTATCAACGGGCCGCCACGCTGTGGCCGTCTCTCTTCCTCGCTGCAGTAGAATGGTACTGCTTGGCACTCTCTGCTTTTTGTCATTTCTTCTGTTTGATGTCTTAGTTCATCATCACATTCTGTGATGCGGCTCTTGGGATCGACTTTTACTTTGAATTTCCTTTTTGTGGTAGATAGATAGACCTCGATTGTCACGAATGATACATGGCTTGTGTGTTTGTCAATGCCCCAGGACTTCTTTCTGCCTTATGAGGTGAATCTTTTGTGATCGGTAAGATCGTTCACATCCTTCTCCTAGAAGATAAGTGCAGCAAGTTAAGTTTGTCGACGCCCCAGGACTTTTCTTTATCTGCTTGATGAGGTTAATCTTTGTGATCGGAAAGATTGTTCACAGCATACTCCAAACAAGATGAGTGCAGGAAGTCTGAGTTGGTCTCCGACATTGCCGTTGTGTCCGGATCTTTCAACTGTTCCGGGCTCAGCCGAAGACATGGGTAACTTTCCTGGTGGTTCTTCTTAAGTTAAGCCTGACTGTCGAAAGTACCGTGTCATGATCGCTCTCAGCGTCAGCACCAGGGGAAGTTCTGGCCACGGCTTAGCTAATACTGGACGTTTGGGGAGTGAGGGTTGAAGTAGATTTTGGTTGTTTCGTCACCGGTTGTGTGTTTCATCACCGGTTGGATGTTTCGTCACCGGTTTTGTATTTCGTCACTAGTTGTATGTGTGTTTTGTCACTGGTTATGTGTTTTGTCATTGGTTGTATGTGTGT
>JADBJO010002085.1:97500-102500 GCA_016801955.1 Conus betulinus
GTGGGAGGGCCTTTAATGTCAATCAAAAGCAGCATTTCTCTCCCTTTGATCCACCGGGGGGCGCGGCTTCAAGACCGCCAGCCACGCTAGCTTCTCTGGAAAACCTCTGGGCGGGTCGGACCTCGCTGTTTCACCTTTAGTTATCAACGAAAAAAAAAAAAAAAAAAAAATGAAATGAAGATAATGTCGCACGCGACTGCATGGAGTCACCCTTTTTTCTTTTTTTAATTTCCCGCCGCGAACTTAACTGCATTTGACGACATCTGACTGCAACGACGGAAGCGCGGGGGGGGGGGGGGGGGGGGGGGGGGGGGGGGGGGGGGGGGTGAGGGGGGGGGGGTTGGTATTTCTTCTTATCGTTAATCTGCACATTTTTAGGCGCATAATGTTCCGTCCTTGTCGCGCTCTGCGCGGAAAAGCTTGTTTCTTGAGGTCATTTAGAAGTGTCTGAATTGTCTCTCCCTTCTCTCATTCATTCTCCTCTTCCTCTTCCCCTCCCCCTCCTCCCCCCCCCCCTAGTGCCCCCCTCCACCCGCTTCTCGTCATCAGCTCGGTCCCTTACTCCTCTCTCCCTCCCTCCTTCCTTCCTCCTCCGACCCTCACCCCCTACCCCCCCCCCTCCATCCATTACGCCCCTCCTTTTTCTCTTCTCCCTCTTCTCCTTCGTCTTCTGTCGTGTGGAAAGATCGCCAATAATCACAGCTGTCATTTTCTTCGTCAGTTTCTTTTTTTTTTTTTTTTTTAAACTCAAATAGATATGACAGCTTCCATTATAAGAATGTGTTAAAAGATGTTGATGTGTTTCTAATCTACATTTCGGCGAGCTGTTTTTTTTTTTTTTTTCAAAAAATTGTAAACAAGAAAAACAAAAACTGGATGAGAAGAGCCTTTAAAGAACCAACACGTCAGCTTGTTTTCCCTTCACATGATCAAAATTTCGCTTTGGTGTGTGTGTGTGTGTGTGTGTGTGGTGTGTGTGTGTGTGTGTGTGTGTTTAAAGATAAAAACAAGGCAAAGAGAAAATCAAGTCCCAAACTCACAAAAGAGAGGCATGAAGATGAATCATTGCATTGTTTTTACGACAGAGATCCATACGCCTGAAGACGAGTTGCTGACAAATTAAGCCAGTAACACAGAGAATGGCACAGCCAGTAACACAGAGAATGGCACAGGTAGTAACACAGAGAATGGCAAGGTAGTAACACAGAGAATGGCACAGCCAGTAACAAAGAGAATGGCACAGATAGCAACACAGAGAATGGCACAGCCAATAACACAGAGAATGGCACAGGTAGTACACAGAGAATGGCACAGCCAATAACACGGAGAATGGCACAGGTAACAATAAATAACACAGAGAATGGCACAGCCAGCAACACAGAGAATGGACACAGCCAGTAACACAGAACATGGCACAGCCAGTAACACAGAGAATGGCACAGCCAGTAACACAGAGAATGGCACAGCCAGTAACACAGAGAATGGCACAGCCAGTAACACAGAGAATGGCACATATAGTAAACACATAGAATGGCACAGGTAGACAAAACGGACAGGGGGAGTTTAAATAGGCAACAGAGAGAGAGAGAGGAGAGGAGAGAGGAGAGAGAGAGACAGACAGACAGACAGACAGAGGACAGACAGACAGGACAGAGACAGAGAGAGAAGACAGAGACAGGGAGAGACAGACTCAGAGACGGACAGACAGATAGACAGACACGGACGGAGACAGAGACGCAGAGAGGACAGATAGACAGGCAGGCAGGCGGGCAGGCAGGCAGGCAGGCAGGCAGAGAGACAGACAAATACGGACAGGAAGGACAGACAGACAGACAGTGAGAGAGATCAGATGAGATGAGAGAGATGGGAAGAGATAGAGAGAAAGACAGACAGACAGATACATAGGACAGATGGGCAGGCAGGCAGGGAGACTGGCAGACAGAAGAATACGGGGGGGGGGGGGGGGGGGAAAAGGGGGGGGGGGGGGACAGACTGTGAAAGACAGAGGAAGGGGGGAGGAGGAGGAGGAGGGAGGAGGAGGAGAGAGAGAGACTGTGAGAGACGAGAGAGAGAGACTGGGGAGAGAGACGGAGGAGGAGGAGGAGGAGGAGAGAGAGAGAGTGTGTGTGTGTGTGTGTGTGTGGTGTGTGTGTGTGTGTGTGTGTGTGTGTGTGGTGATGTGTGTGGGAAAGGGAGAGAGATAGATAGACAGATAAAGAGACAGACAGACAGGTACGGACGGACAGACTGACAGGCAGGCAGGCGGGCGGGCAAGCAAGCAAGCCGTCAAACAGACGATCAGATGTTGACAGTCAGACAGAGACAGGCAGCCAGAGACAGACAGACAGACAGACAGACAAGTGGATAGATAGACAGAGACACAGACAAACAGACAGACAGGCGGGCAGGCAGGGCAAACAAACAAACTGTCAGACACTAGCCGCCGTGGCGAAGTGGTTAGCGTCGCGGACTCCCGGTTGGGAGGTCGTGGGTTCGAATCCCATCAGAGTCATGTGGGTTTTTCTGCCCCAATCGGCTCCTACCCAGAGTTGAGTTTTGCTGCGGACTCAGTTGGGAAGACTGGGACCACACACAGTCGAATTTCATCCACTAAATGGATGCGTTTCCGAGAGTATTGCTCAATTTCCTGACCAACACTGCAGGTGCCTGTATGTCTCGGGCCTGATTGACGCGGGATATATTATGAAAGGAAGCGTAGAGTACAGCCCTGTCATGTAGTCTCAGGCCGAAATGGAAATCCGTAGCATCATCTTAAATCATCCTCATTCTCATTGATCAGCATAAAAAAATGTCTCAAATTCTGTGGCCGTCCATGCCCTGCTCTCATGGTGGCCTCAATTTCGATGTCCTCTCCACGTTTGTGGTCTTGGTTTGGTTCCGTCGGGGTCACCGGTATCGGCGAGTCCATAGGGGCTGTCGTTGGGCGGACGTGGTGGCGCCCTCTGGAGGGAGAGCTCACTCACGCCGGCTCCGCGACTAAGCAATTATTGTCGTCAGTAAGGGGCTTAGTAGGTGGTGTCCTGTGTATGTTAGATCAGAACAGGCGCCACTGAACACCACCGAAGTGACTCGGCAGCAGTGCAGTGTCTCCTCCGGTGGGTTTGCCTCTTGACGACTTGACACGGATGCTCCTGTGGATTGCCGGTGCCGGGGCTGCGGCGGGGCCGACTGGGCTGTGGCTATGGACGGGGTGTCGGAATGAGCGGTGTGGGTGGTTTTCTTGCACTGCCTCTGAGGTGGCGCAGGGGTTGGGGACAGCAACAAAAAACAAACAAAAAAAAAATGTCAGACAGGGACAATCAGGAGAGAGAGGAGCGAGAGAGAGAGAGAGAGGAGAGAGAGAGAGGAGAGAGAGAGAGAGAGAGAGAGAGAGAGGAGAGAGAGAGAGACAGAGAGAGAGAGACCAGAGATCATTCATGACCACCAACAGCAGCAGCAACAACAACAACACCAACAAACAACATTCTCTCGGCAACAGCAAGAGGGCTATAGATGAGAGAAAAGAGAAGACTGGAAGAGGAAAGAGAGGAGCCCCCCATCATCATCAGCAACAGGGGCAATGGGTGGGCTAGACATGAAACCAACGCATCGATCGACCCGCCCCACACTGCCAAACCCCGGACCACAGCTCGGACCCACAACACAGCAGGGCTCTCTGTCTGTCTGTCTGTCTGTCGTCTGTCTCTCCTCTCTCTCTCTCTCTCTCACACACACACACACACACACACACACCACACACACACACACACACACACACGTGCGTGTGTGTACACGCACGCACACACGCTCGCTCGCTCGCTCGCTCTCTCTCCCATGATGGGCAAACTACATGACACGGGTAACCTTTCAAATCTAACAATGAAAGATTGAGATTCTGCTTAAGCTTCGATCAGAGGTGTATCAAGCTATGTGGGATGTCAGTGGTAAGGGCAGGGCAGGATATTAAGAATAACGCCTACACACAGCGTCATGGAGTGGCTGAACTAAAGCTAACTTTCTCAACGGAGTGACTGAGGGCGGAAAATGAAGCCAAATTTGGAAAGAGAGGGGGGGTTAGTCACCGCCAAGGACACAGACAGACAGATCTGGTCGTGTACTCTGTTTGTGTGTGTGTCCTTGGTGGTAACTAACCCCCTCTCTCTTTCCAAATGTTGAATCTGACTTATTTTCAAGTAATGTTCTGACCCCCTCTGGGCCATTCAGCTACTGGCTGAGCTCAGTTGGTAGTGCGCCGGACTCGTGATCTGGGGTTACGGGTTCGAATTTCGGTACAGGGGGATTTTTCTCTCGGAGTTAACATTGGTTCTGACTCCATTCCCCATATAGTCCTTCGAATGTGACTATAAACCGAGGTTCCGTGTGTGAACACGCGCATAACATCTTGCACACACGTAAAATCCATCACCCACACTTTCGGAAGAGAAGGCCAGTTTGGCCGTTGGTATGGATGACACGTTACACATAGCATGCACCTTCCCCGAAGATGAAGTATGGCTGCCTTCATGGGGGGGAAAAAAAAAAAAAAAAAAAAAACGGTCATACACACGAAACTCCACTGCCTGTGCAGGGAGTGTCCGCAGGAGTATCAGCCTGCGCATGCAGAAAGAAAGAAAGAAAGAATGACCCCCTCTCACGCATAAAAAGTCAGGGGTTGCCCCTGTCATCATCCAAATAACACATAAAGAGAAAGATAGGTAATTTACCTGGGGGCTTCTGTCTCCTCAAACAAGAATTATCTGGAAAAGAATGAAAGATAGATAGTGAGCCAAAAGAGGCCCAGTACGTTTGCTGAACACAGAACTAAATAATGCAGATACAACATAGCAATCACTACCTCTCTCTCTCTCTCTCTGTCTCTCTGTGTGTGGTGTGTGTGCTGTGTGTGTGTGTGTGTGTGTGTGTGTGTGTGTGTGTGTGTGCGTGCGTGCGTGCGTTGCGTGCGTGCGTGCGTGCGTGCTTAGCTGCGTCTGTGTGTGTGT
>JADBJO010002085.1:112500-120000 GCA_016801955.1 Conus betulinus
CTGTTTACAACGCTCAGCATCTTTATAACGCTTACGACTTGCTTATTTCTTGTTACATCTCGTTGATTGCTTTTTACAATTTGCTAAATACTTCTTCCTGTGCTTGCGACTTTTTACTATCCTTACAATTTGCTGATTACTTGTTATCATGTTCACTACTTTTTTTTTTTTTTTTTAAACTACGATCACTCTTTATGCGTTTTTTTTTTTTCCTTTACGCTGACTACTTTTTACTATGCTTACTACTTGCTTATTGTCTTTCACTGTGTTTACTACATTATGCCATGCTTGCGACTTGTTTACAACTTTTCACAACGCTAACTTCGTGCTCATTTTTTTTCCCCTCTACATTTCGTATATTTTTCACGACTTGTGTCGATCTGACAAATTTTGGAAGGAAAATAAATCACTGCTTTGAGCCTACCGGCGCCTTTCTGGAGACAATAAACTGCAGGATGGTAGGATACGAAATGTCGGACAGTGATCACATATTATGGTTCGTACTCTCTGCTCTGCGTTTCGTCATCAAAACATGGCGTCAGGAGGTCGGATCGTGTAGATTTAAAGTTTAGGTATCAATCACATGCAATTGTAATGGCTGGGGGGGGGGGGGGGGGGGGGGGGTTAAATTTCGAATGGCTGTATTGGATATTGTCATCACGGTAGTTTGGCAATCCAAAGGAATGTCGTCTGCTACAGTGGGATCTTACAACTTGCATACTGCGCATGCGTCACCAAAACTGCAGTTTTTCGGTTTCAGACGGGCAACCTTTTTTGTTTGGTGGGTGGGTTTTTTTTCTGTTTTTGTTTGTTTTTTTGTTTTTTTTCAGTAACGGCTTATGTGGTGTCAAAAATGGGAAGGAAAACTTGGGGAAAGTAGACAAAATAAGGAAACACGGAAAATGGCACAAGAATGGACAATAAGAAATTAACAACAACAACAAAAAAAAGCGTAAAGTGGGAAAGAGTGAAAAAGAAAGAAAAGCAGAAAAATAAGTAGTAAAGTACAGTAAGAAAATATCACAAATGTTGTTTTTTTTAATGGGAAGATTTTTTCAACCCGTTAGAATACTTCCTTTGAAGGGTTAAGAAAAGGTAGTGAAAGAATGGGGCGTGGGGGTGGTGGAGGAAATGGAGGAAAATATAGGAAACAAATAGCATAAATAATAGAAATGGTGTGGAAAATAAGAAAATGTCAGTAAAAGTAGAAAGAAACAGCATGAAAAAAAAAAAAAGGAAATAGTGCGTGACCCACAGGGGGAAATGAAAAAAAAGGAAACAAGTAACAAAAATGGTGAAAGGGGCAGGAAAAGAACATGAAAAAAAAGCTGTATGAAAAATGAAAAAGAGGGGGGGGGGGGGGGGGGGGGGGGGGGGGGGGGGGGGGGGGGGGGGAGAAGATAGAAAACAATGTCAGGGTTTGTTGGGGGTTTTTTTGGTGTTGTTTGGGTTTGGGTTGTTGTTTTTTGGGGAACTTAAAAACAATGAAAACTTAAAACAGCTGAAAGGGTAGGGGAGAGGGGGAGGTAGAAAAAAAATGGACCATGTAAAGTTGGAAAGTGTGGTGGTGAAAAAAGTGGGTGGGGGTGTGGAGGGGGGGGGGGGGGGTGGGGTCAACCGGGGTGCTGTTTCTGCTGTTCCCAAGACCCTTCCCTTCCGCCCAGTCTGCCAAGAACTGCCTCCATTTTTTTTTTTTCTCAAGACAGCAGCCTTTCAGCCCCCATTCCCCCTCCCGTAAACCCCAACCATGTCAACACCCCCCCACCCCCATCCCTACCCCATCCCCCTTTTCTCCAAACACTCCCTCCTTTTTTTCTTTTGATGCCCATCCAGGTGACCTTGAGACTGGGCAAAAACTTGGTTCCTTTCTGGCTCAACTTCCGCAACTTTTTTTTTTTTTACGTTGTATGACTGTACTCTGGTCAGGCTGACGGTTTAATTCAGGCTGATTCTACATCTAGATACAGGTTGAAAGGTGTTGCCATCACTGACTTTGAGTAAACTGAAGTTGTGGGCCTTAAATCCTAAGATCGTCTTTTTTTTTTTTTTTTTAGTTTGAGAAATTCGTAAAATTTGGAAGTTCCTTCTTTAAAACCAAATAAACTTGACTAGCCACTTTTTCTTAGAAATTTGTAAGCCTGAAATTTCTCGTTTAAAAAAAAAAAAAAATCTGGATCCTTTTTACATGGACACCAACACATGGTTTGATGGATGAAATGGGCTTGTGCACTACTTTCATTCAGTTAATATTCTCCGTCAGACGCTACCATCAGCCCTTCTTACCCGTTCCCAACAACGACTCCCTCTTAGCTCTCGCCCACGACTGCCTCAATCCGCACTGAACTTGAATGCACTTGTGGACATCAACATTTCATTTGCATAAACTTTGTGCACGCCATTCACTTCAATTTCGTCACAAGACACGTCATCGTCCTCACCCACATTTCCGTCGCCATAGAACATAGATATAAAAAAAAATAAATAATAAGAAAGAGAAGAAGAAAAGACTATATACTTGGGTCTGTGTCTTTACGTCAGCACCAAAAAACTACAAAAAAAAAAAAAAAAAAAAAATCGGCTTCAAAGAAAGGCTGAATTAGCCGATAGAAATTTATCAAAACACGTATGGGACTAGCCATTTTGCAAAAGCGTCGGCATGAATAGGAATGAGCCATAAGTGAAGTGAGCTGGGTGTATTGGCTAGGCGCCTGGCTGATTGGAATGCAGTGACCTTTGACTTGCGCCACATTGTGCAGCCGCCTGTGAAAAAGCGCTTCCGATGAAATGTAAACGAGGCTGGCGAGGACAGGAATTGAAATCCTGCAACGTGACACTATTCCCGAAGTATGGTATCTGTCATTAAAAAGAGAAAAAAACGGGGGGGAAACCAAAATGTATCTTCCGTAGCAAAAAAGGGGAAAAAAAAAAAAAAAAAAAAAAGAAAGAAAAAAAAAAAAAAAAAAAAAGAAAAGAAGAAAAGAAAAAGAAAAGAAAAAAAAAAAAAAAAAGAATACAAAGAAAAATCGAACTTTCATACAAACATTTCACACTATGGGGAAAATCTATCTGTGTTGAAAAACAGGGATCAAGTGATAAGCCATGAAAACGCATGGACCCTCTAAGTCACATTTTATGCCCAGAATGACGGACAGTGTACAAGAAACCATCGTGGCTTCGCTCACCCAGTGTTCATTCATCCTCAAGAGTGAAATCAACGATTTCTTTGATCTACAGTCTAAATTGATATTCATCTTCATTTTATTTTGTTCAGATCAAAACATTTAGTGCACAGGCAGAGCACGTGAGCGCTTGGTCAGTTCCAGTGACAAGCATTGTCAGGGATCAAAGAAACAACGTGAAGCTGACGCACTGTAGCGCTATCAGTCGCTACCAGTCGTATAGCACATAAATACACAGTAGATATATAAGGGGGGAAAAAAAAAATAGGAGATTGCTATCATGTAGCAAGAACACACGTATACCACGGATACTAAGGACAAACAATGGAAATCCAACTCATCTTGCACACACGTAAACAATAGGATCAAATGACAAGCATAGGAGCTCTCTGTCATCAAACACACCGGTAACAACAAAGTACAAAAAAGTACCTTCCTCATCATATAGCGTACAGGTGAACAACATCGGGAACCAAAGGACACACAAATACAATCTTCCATTCATCTTAAACACAGGTGAACATCAGGAACACAAAGGACACACAAATACAATCTTCCTTTAATCTTAGAGACAGGTAAACATCAGGAACAAAGGACACACAAATACAATCTCCTTTTAATCTTAGAGACAGGTCAACATCAGGAAACAAAGGACACACAAATACAATCTTCCTTAATCTTAGAGACAGGTCAACATCAGGAACAAAGGACACACAAATACAATCTTCCTTTAATCTTAGAGACAGGTAAAACATCAGGAACAAAGGACACACAAATACAATCTTCCTTAATCTTAAAGACAGGTAAACATCAGGAACAAAGGACACACAAATACAATCTTCCTTTAATCTTAAAGACAGGTAAACATCAGGAACAAAGGACACACACAAATACAATCTTCCTTTAATCTTAAAAGACAGGTAAACATCAGGAACAAAGGACACACAAATACAATCTTCCTTTAATCTTAAAGACAGGTAAACATCAGGAACAAAGGACACACAAATACATCTTTCCTTTAATCTTAGAGACAGGTAAACATCAGGAACAAAGGACACACAAATACAATCTTCCTTTAATCTTAAAGACAGGTAAACATCAGGAACAAAGGACACACAAATACAATCTTCCACAACAAATACAATCTTCCTTTAATCTTAAAGACAGGTAAACATCAGGAACACAAAGGGCACCACAAATACAATCTTCCTTTAATCTTAAACACAGGTGAACATCAGGCAGGAGAAGAACCAAAATGAGGGCAGGTTGAAAAGACAGAGACAGACAGCCAGCCAGCCAGCAGCCAGACAGACAGACAGAGAGAGAGAGAGAAGAGAGGCAGAGAGAGACAGAGAGACAGACCAGACAGACAGGCAGACAGAGAGACGGAGACCTGGATGTAGGTAGACAGACAAAGAGAGACAGACAGACAGACAGGACTGACTGACTACCTGACGTAGAGACTGACCGACAGAAAAACACAGAGGGAAAAAAAAAAAAAAAAAAACGAGAGAAGGCCGGAGGAATGGAAAGTCAGCGGAAAAGGCAGAGATATAAAAGTAAATAAACAGATCTTCAGACAGACAGACAGACAGACAGACAGAAGCATGCTCCACCAAAGGCTTTAGCACGAACTCACTGACAATGCACTAGGGCCGCATTTGTGGACATCGGTTCACAGGAACATGACTGATGACAACCTTAACGGACATAACTCTAGCTAGTGTTGAGCTTGCAAATTCGTCCTGGCTGTTTCACTGGAATTTGCTTTGGTTGGGGTTTTTTTTTGTTTGTTGTTTGTTCGTTGTCGGTTTCTTGCTTTTGTTGTTGTTGTTGTTTTCAGCACAGAAGTACAACTGGTGTTGGCGGTGTACACAGCGTCACAATTTCCCACGGGGCGATTGAACACACAGAATCAATAGTGTGGAACCACCGGAAATAAATGAGGAGACCGTGTGGCAACACGCCACAATGAGGATTTTGCACTAAAACACTGTATAGCCCCCCTTGACATCGTCTGTTGTTGGGGCACCCCTGATGATCTGGCCACCGCTCTCCTCCATCCGTCCCTGTCCTCCACCGCTCGCTGAGATTCTGCCAGGCTCATTCCAGTCCACTCTCGGATATTGTCCTCCCACCTCTTCCTTTGTCTTCCTCTGTTGCGGCTTCCTCTGACTGTTCCTTGCAGGACTGTCTTTGCAAGGCCTGCTGAACTGAAGGGAATTATCTATACCTTATACATCTGTATGCCTTTGTATAAGCAAAGGTATTCCCAAACAGGTAGGATCTACAGCTATGCCTTTGTATGAGCAAAGATATTCCCAAACAGGTAGGATCTACAGCTATGCCTTTGTATGAGCAAAGGTATTCCCAAACAGGTAGGATCTACAGCTATGCCTTTGTATAAGCAAAGGTATTCCCAAATAGGTAGGATCTATAGCTATGCCTTTGTATAAGCAAAGGTATTCCCAAACAGGCAGGGATCTATAGCTGTTTCATCTTTTGTTCCGTGTGGGTCAGGTTTTGAACTTTTGTTCATGAGTGGATCGGGCGAAACGAGTTTGACCGCTCTCCGTAACAGAGTCTGATCTTTTTTCAGATGTACATCAGCATAATTATCCCGTATAGTGCATGCAAAATCTAAATGAGATTTCATGTGGATAGTGCAGTATATTCACGGGCACTAGTCTCAGTGAAATGTGTTTATCTCTCTAGGATTAAAAAAGTTTTTCCATAACAAGTTCGCAAAAATGATTATTATGTCCCTCCCACTGCAGTTGAATGTCTACAACTAGTCCTGATGATGTATGATACCTAACTTGATAAAGTTGACGCCCTTCAATAAATAAACAACGTGAAACAAACGTACTTGATTTTTTTTTAATAGCTATAGCCCTTCGCACTGTTTTTGTTGGTTCTAAGAGCAATGCCTTATTTTCACAGAAGTTTTTTTTTTTTTTTTTTTTTTTTGGGGGGGGGGGGGGGTTGTAGCTTCCATGAGACTTTTCTGTGACAGGTCATTAATATTGCTGATACCCTTCTTCGGAATATGCCCAGTGCCATTATCAGCAAACAATTTGCTGACATGTTACCATTTGATGTGCGCCATGGTAAGTCATTAACAAACAGACAAAAGAGAGAGGGGGGGGGGGGCATGAAATGGAACCTTTCTTGATTACCTTTTCATTAGAAAAGGATCCATTTGAATAAGACTCATTCGTATCTGTCCCTGAGATAAGAGACAAAGAGAACTATTGTGATGTACACATGACTCTTTTCCAACAGATTCTTATCGTTAACCACACCCAAAACCTTTTTTTTTTAAGGTCTAGAAATGCTACTACACCGATTTATTTACAGCACGCAGCCATGCGTCCAGCCAAAACCATAATGCAAAATGAGGGTGAGGTTATGTTCTTCCAAGTTACTAAAGAAATGTCTGCATGTATGTTTTTTTTTCAATAGGGTTGGATGACATTGGTAGAAGCAATATGGGGTTATGGTTATTTTCCTGTGATAACATTTGCTTTCGGAACAGACTCTCTCTCTCTCTCTCTCTCTCTCTCTCTCTCTCTCTCTCTCTCTCTCTCTCTCTCTCTCTCTCTGCTTCTTTAAAGCTGTTGGATAGGTATTCTTCTGTATGCACAAATTACGCACGTAAGTAAGGTTTTCTGCAATACTGGGTAGAGATAAATTAAATGTATATTCAAATTGATTTTGTCTGGCACTAAACAGAAAGAGTAGGCTCGAAACAGTTCCAGAATGCTCAAATTGATTTCGTCTGGCTCTGGAGAGAGAGAGAGAGAGAGAGAGAGAGAGAGAGAGAGAGAGAGAGAGACAGACAGACAGACAGACAGACAGACAGACAGACAGACAGACAGAGACAGAGAGAGACAGACAGAAGAGGGAAAGAGGAGGAGGAGAGGATGGAGAGAGAGAGAGAGAGAGGAAAGAGAGAGACAAGACAGACAGACAGACAGACAGAGACAAGCGCAGAGACAGAGACGGCGACAGACAGACACATACAGAGAGATGGAGATACGGAGAGAGAGTGGGGAGGCAGATAGACAGACAGACAGATTCTGATGGACAGACAGACAGACAGACAGATTCAAACATGCGTGTTTGTCCATTTTGCGTCCGATTTGAGAAGGTAAATGATTGCTCGTTCTTCGTTTTCATTGTCCTGAATGTTTTTTTCTCTTGCCCGTAGAAGACCAAAGGGTCGAAACGCGTCGTGTTTTGTCTGGTGATTCGTTTGTCCAATTGCCATCTGCCTAATGGGCCCCCTCAGAGAAGAGAGAGAGAGAGGAGAGAGAGA
>JADBJO010002085.1:130000-135000 GCA_016801955.1 Conus betulinus
TTTGGCCCCATGTATTGTATGTATCCTTGAGAAACTCCACAGAATAGCCTAACCGCAGTCATTGTTTTTTGTGGGCCACTAGACTGGCTACTGATGTTGTAATGTGTTGTGGGACACAGCCTCGGTGCATGGACTGGCCTCACACTCAGCAACTGTCTAAGAACGTCTGAGAACCGGGGAGGTGAAGGAAGCTGGTTGGAGACTCTTCTGTCGCGCCCCAACGGTCTTCAAGACTCCAGGATAGACGATGAGGTGATGAGGTGAGACTGGACAACCGCGCAGGGCAAATAAGAAAAGAGTCAGGTTAGAACCTATCTCGGGGGGCCGGAATAGCTCGGCTGGTAGAGCGCCGGACTCGTAATCCAAAAGTTGCGGGTTCGAATCTCCGTCGGGCCGTTTCGGTACAAGGGGATTTTTCCCTCGGAGTTAACATTACCTGGCTCCATTTCCCATACAGTCCTTCGAATGAGACTCTAAACCGAGGTTCCGTGTGTGAACGCGCGTATAACATCTTGCATACACGTAAAATCCCATCACCAACCTTCGGAAAGAAGGCAGTTTGGTCGTTGGTATGGATGACCCGTTACACATAGCATACACCTTCCCTGAAGATGGAGTATGGCTGCCTTAATGGCGGGATTGAAAAAAAAACGGTCATGCACACAAGACTCCACTCCCCTTTGTGGGGTAGATGGGATTAATACTTGCCTGTCTATATAGGGAGTGTCCGCAGGAGTATCAGCCTGCGTACGCAGAAGAAAAAGAAAAAAAGAAGAAGAACCTGTTTTGTAGAGCTGAACATGGGTGCAATGCCGTCTTCTCCAAACTTGGCATTGCTGCCTGGTGCCTTTCCACACTGTACACACTACACTGCTCCTCAGTGAACACATTGATGAAGCGCGCCACTACTCAACGATGGGGAAGACGAAGCAGTCTCTTGTGATTATGTTTGGGTACCTGAGATGATGTGATACATATTTTGTGGTTGCTGACATGCGAGGAGTGTGGAGGGGGGTGGGTTGGGATAGGAGAGAGCAAATGAAAATGGGGAGAAGTCATACACACACACACACACACACACACACACACACACACACACACACACACACAGAGAGAGAGAGAGAGAGAGAGAGAGAGAGAGAGAGAGAGACAGGAAGAGAGAGACAGAAAGAAACAAATACAGGCAAACCGACAGACAAACAGACAGAGAGAGACAGAGACAGAGAGACAGAGACAGAGTTACCAGGTTCAATATTTGTCAGTTAAAGCTCTGTGTGTCTGTGATGACCACAATGCACACAATGAACACCAGACAAAACAGAGACAGAGAGACAGGGCCCAGGACACAGACGCTAAACAATGTCATTTCTTTATGGTTTAACACTCCTCATCTCCATCCATAAGCCACTGTATCAGTGCCACCAGGAGAGGGGAAGGTAGACACATAAACAGGCAGACAGACAGGCAGACAGACAGACAGACAGCGCGCACACAGAACTAATATACCTAGCATCCATTTTACGAACAAAGACTAACACCGCTTCACGCGCGGCGCGAGTGTTTTTTTTTTTTTTTCCTGTACACGATTCAGGGAGGCACTAATGGGTATGACACGGGCTCCACGATGCTTGCTGGTGCTAGGATTGTGGTCCCTTTATTTGATCAGGGCACTAAAAGCACAATCCGTGTGGGCTGTGTCGCATGACATCACCATTCACCAGTATTCCCCAGAGGCGCTGGACGCACGTCCATGGGTCAATGGCCCTCAGTAGTGGGTAGTGGAAAGCCAGCACAGCAGTCCACCTCTGTGCGCGTTACTGAAGTGTGATGATGCATCTCTCTGGTGCAGACGTGTGTGAAAGGGGGAGAGAAACGAGTTGAGAGACAGATAGACAGACAGACAGACAGACGGGCAAGCAGGCAGAGACAGACAGACAGACAGAAGATGGACAGAAAGAGATAGAGAGAGACACAGAGAGATATATACACTGCTTTGATGACAAGGACATTCAACCTCTGAGAGCAAGAAAGAATTTCTAGACTCGTGATTGATGTGGGAAAGGATGTAGAAGACCTAGTGTAAGGTTACTGACTGTACCCCCACGTTCAGTACAAGGTTCAAAAGAACTGCGACGGTCCAATGAGGCGACGATTTACTTAAGCCATGGGGTCTGGCTAGTCTGGTGGAGCAAGCCTTGTTCTCTTCAGTCACGGCTCTTTGATTTCATAAGTGCAGAAACCAGGACAGGGGGGCGATTTTTTCTTCTTCATCCTCAACATCTGTTCAGACTTCAACCACTTCCAAGTCCTTCAAATGAGAACTAAAATCAATGTTCTGCGTGTACAGAGAGAGACACACGCAGAGAGAGAGAGAGAGAGGAGGAGAGAGAGAGAGGGGGGGGGGGGGGGGGAGAGAGTGAGAAAGAGGCAGAAACAAAGAAAGAAAGAGGCAGAGTTCTAAGATATTTTTCATTTAAAGCTCTGTGTGTCTGTACACATCACATGGCACAATGAACACTTGACAAAGAACGAAAAAAAACAGACAAAACAGAGATGAAGGGAAAGGGCAGAGGACACAGACACTAAACAATGTCATTCTTTGTGGTTTAACACTCCTCATCTCCATCCATAAGCCACTGTATCAGTGCCACCAGGAGAGGGGAAGGTAGACACATAAACAGGCAGACAGACAGACAGATGCGCGCACACACAGAACTAATATACCTAGCATCCATTTTACGAACAAAGACTAACACCGCTTCAAGCGCGGTGAGTTTTTTTTTTTTTTTTGCCTGTACACGATCAGGAAGGCACTAATGGGTATGACACGGGCTCCACGATGCTTGCTGGTGCTAGGATTGTGGTCCCTTTATTTGATCAGGGCACTAAAGCACAATCCGTGTTGGCTGTGTCGCATGACATCACCATTCACCAGTATTCCCCAGAGGCGCTGGACGCACGTCCATGGGTCAATGGCCCTCAGTAGTGGAGTAGTGGAAAGCCAGCACAGCAGTCTACCTCTGTGCGCGTTACTGAAGTGTAATGATGCATCTCTGTGATGCAGACATATGTGAAAGGGGGAGAGAAATGGGATTTACACAGACAGATAGACAGACAGACAGATAGTTAGGCAGAGACAGACAGACAGACAGTTAGGCACAGACAGACAGACAGACAGGCAGGCAGAAACAGACAGACTTACAGAAGATGGACACAGAGAGAGAGAGAGAGAGAGGGAGAGAGAGAGAGGAGGAGAGAGAGGAGAGAGAGAGAGAGAGAGAGAGAGAGAGAGAGAGAGAGAGAGAGAGAGAGAGAGAGAGAGAGAGAGAGAGAGAGACATTGATTTGATGACGAGGACATCCAACCTCTGAGAGCAAGAAAGAATTACAGGCTTATGAATGATCTGGGAAAGGATGTGACAGATCTGGTTTAAGGTTGGCTAGTTATCGACTGTATCTTTACGTTTAGCACAATCCTCAAAAAGAACTGCGACAGTCTGAAGGGTCGACGGTTAATGTAAGCCGCGAGGTCTGGTTGGTTCAGCGGAGAAAGCTTTGTCTTCATCCAGATCTAGTTACAAAGTGAGACGACTGCAGGCGGAAATCTGAACAAATTTTAAATAAATGTTAATGAACAGAAAAAAAAAAAAAACGTGTACAAACGAATCACAAGACAAAAACACGACGTGTTTCGACCTCTTAGGTCTTCTTCAGGCAAGAAACAAAACACTCAAGGACAAGGAAAATGAACGAGCAATCACTTACCTTCATTCACTTCAGCGCAAGATAGGCGTTGAATGAAAAAACGAGGCTGTCAGGAGGGAGATAATGTGCGGGTCAAGGTAGTAATGATGATAATTATATTACTGATATGAATACTAATAATGGTAATAATGATGATCAAAATATTGAAAAACTAAATAAAGACAGGATTACTACCACTTCAAGTGATAATATAGCAATAGCAGTTGTAATATGGGAGAAAAGAGAGTGGGTCAGAGGATTCGTAAACAGCAAGGTTGCTGTGGCAACAGTCTTAGTGGCGATGGCGATTGTGATGTTAATGGTAGTGATGGTAATATCAATACTAGCAATCGTATTAATGATGATAATGCTAACAACTATAGTGAAGATAATGGTAATAATGGTACAACAACTGCTCTTACCATATAATCATCCAGCATCACACACACACACACACACACACACACACACACACACACACACACACACACACACAGACACACACACGCACGCATACACACACACACACACACACACACACACACACACACACACACACACATGTGCGAGCGATCGCGCGCGCGTGCCCACACATACACATACGCACATGCACACACACACACACCACATACACACACACGCGCGCGCGCGCGCGCGCGTACGTACGCACGCACGCACGCACACGAACAAACACACACACACACACACACACACACACACACACACACACACACACACACACACACACACACATGTGCGTGCTGTTCCTTGCTGCTATGAACAGAGACAGAAAGCCAAGCGGACAAGGACACATTAGATCATTGACAAAAGTGACCTTTGTCTGTTCAGATCCTTTCTCTTCTTCCATCAGGATGAAAGGAAAATCGAATCGAAGATGAGAAAAGAAGAAAAAAAAAAAGATACAAGAACACTCGGGAGAACGCAGACTTCGACCGAGGTTTAACGGATCTTGGATCCGCCCTTTTTATCCAGATCCGCAGCAAAAAAATCCGCGCCATAATGGACTAGTTTGGTCTTGGGACTACATTCCAACTGTCTGTTAAGTTTTTGTTAACATCAGTTGAGTAGGTATTGTGTTATCTTGCTGGCAAACAGACAGACAGACAGACAGACAGACAGACAAACACGTGTGAAAACATAACCTCCTTGGAGGAGGAAACTAGACGTGATTCTAAGCCCACCGGGTAAAAGCAATCCTAAGCTGTGCACTATCCCGTTTCTATCCTTCTTCACCTA